>PISX010029458.1:0-19916 GCA_004024625.1 Mellivora capensis
AACCATGAGAGACTATGGACTCTGAAAAATAACCTGAGGGTTTTGAAGGGGCGGGGGGTGGGAGGTTGGGGGAGCCTGGTGGTGGGTATTGTGGAGGGCACGCATTGCATGGAGCACTGGGTGTGGTGTAAAACTATGAATTCTGTTACGCTGAAAAGAAATAAAAAATTAAAAAAAAAAACAATAACACTAAAAAAAATAAAATAAATACTTTTAAAAAGTGTTGATATTAGTATCTCAAAGAATATTAGCTCTCTTGTGTTCATTGCAGTACTCTCTACAATAGCCAAGATGTGAAAATAACCTAAATGTTTATCAGAGGATGAACAGATAATGAAATGTTATATCTACACATAATGGAATACTATTCAGCATTTAAAAAGAAGGAAATTCTTTAAGGAAAAAAAGGAAATTCTTCAATATGCAATAACATGGATGAATCCTGAGGACCTTATGCTATGTAAAATAAGCCAGTCACAGAAAGACAAATACTGCATGGTTCACTTATATGAGTTGGTATAAAACAGTAAAATTCATAGATTCTAAAAGTGGAAGAGTGGTTTCTAGGGAATGAGGAGAGATGGAAATAAGTAGTTATTAATCAATAAGCATAAAGTTTCAGATCAGCAAGATGAATACGCACCAGACATCTGCTGCACAGCATTGTACCTACAGTCAACAATAATGTCTTAGATACTTGAAATTTGTTAAGAGGACAGATCTCATGTTAAGTGTTCTTATCATGATAAAATAAAATGTTAAAAACTAGAAAAGCGTGTTCAACCTTTTGTACTCAGGGAAATACAAATGAAAATTATAGTTAAAACTCATATGTGTATTCACATGTTGGTAAGAATTTAAAAGGCTGAAACTACAAAGTGTTATTGAGAGTATGAAATAATGAGAATCCTATGCCAGTGGTGGTAGGGATGTTAACTGGTATAACCTTCATTGGCCTGAGTCTGCCATGCCACAAGTGGGTGAAGCATCATAGCTTTATCAGATGCAGGATGCAGAAAATTGATTAGACATATAAAAACACATTGTCTGTCAATTGAGTGCTCTGATCACCACAGTTTGTAACCCTGGTGTTTATATTCTCCAACTCATATGGATGGAGGAAAATAATTTGGAAGTAAGCTGTGGGTCCCTGAATAACTTCCCTGTAATTTCCTTTCATACCTTTCATAGTGCAGTAGACATCAAGGATCAAGGCCTTTGCTTTGACCCAAAATGTCTGAATTTTGACATTCAGAGAGAGAATCACAGAGAGAATGCTCTGTGGTTCTTAGAAGTTTCAATTCTTCTAGTTAATTAAAATTTGGCATTTGGTGGTGACTTCAGGGAATCCAGAAATTCATGTCTCCTGAGCCACCCACCTCAGTTGGCCAATTTGCTGATTGCATTTCTAATGTGTCATATTTTGAAATTGCTTGGTTCACTGATACTTTGGCTCAGTATTTAGAATCATAAAGACAGCTAAAGGAATAGGTGCCCATGTGATTTCATCTGGATCACATGAAAGAAATTTCTCAGATACTTCTTGTAGGAATCTGAGTGTTTTTCTACTGTGGTTAGTTAGTAAGAAAGACTTAAGCATGTAAGTTATTTGAAGTTCCTTCATCAGAGACAGTCCTTTTTCCTGTCATCATTGAGACTTCTAACTAAGAAAAAAATTTGCACCCTACTACAATAATTGGACTCTAGAATTACTGGGTGTGGTGCATAAACAATGAATCTTGGAACATTGAAAAAATTAAATTAAATTTAAAAAAGAATGTGAAAAAGTATAGACAAGATACCAATAAGTGGTCATCTGAAAAGTGCTCAAGCTATCCCTGGCAAATTTGTAAAACAAGTATTTTAAGAGGAAATCCCTGGGCTCCAATTGGACCTATCACTCCTCTCTCTATAAGCAAAGAAACCAGTCTTTGCTCCCTTTTTTCTGAATTTCAAAAATGGTCATTCAGACTTCAGTGTGATTGAATCCACTATGTTCCCTCTTCAAAGGTAAGTGAGCAGAATTTGGATTTGTGTTTATCTTTCTACTATACAGTTAAAATAAACCTTGTCCTCACTTTGTCATCAAAGGATCTTGGGGACAGGGATGAGAAAATCTGGAATCTCTCAGTATGTTGTTCTACCTACCTTGCTGATAGGTTCTGTGGTCTTGATCTATGCTGCATGTAAATGTGGTACAATGGAAGCAATTACCAGCTCAAAGTTAGGCAGCAAATAGAAAGTGCTTAGAAATTTTTCAATTGAATTGAATAGATTTAATTCACTAATGTGGAAGTCAGGGAGAACGTTTATTCAGCAGGATTCTACAAGCACAGAAATAAGAAAGACACCTTATGGATTTTCCATTTGATTTTTCTTCTTCACTGCAGAGTCTGAATTAATTTGGTCTACCACCCTAAACCACACATTACCCACCACTGGACATAACTGAAAGGTAACCTGTATCTTTTCTCTTAGAGGGGCATGGAATATGGGCAGATACCTAAGTACTAAACTGCATGAGTGAGGAAAGCCAGGAAAAGCAAGAACTAATTCATGGGCTATCCCAGCAGAAACAGAACTTGTTATTTTGAGTCCTATGGGCAATACCAACATCAGAAACTTTCATATCAGGTTAGAGCCAAAGGATTCACAGCTGATTCAGTTTCAGGGGGTAAGTTAGGATTATGGTAAGAAGTCATCATTCTAGGCAAGAGGGTTCATGAAGGAGCAGAGTTTTGAGTTATAATGATGGGTCAGATTTCAAGTTTGATGTGAAGAAGAAGGCTAGCAAGGGAATTCAGCCCTGGATACTGGGACAGTGCTATTAGAAAACTAAGACAAATAAGTGCATGCATATAATAACTCATCAGAGGTTTATGCCAGGCTACCAATCAACCTATCTTAAGCACAACACTCTATATAATACAATCTATAAATATCTGTTGCTTACATGAATGAATGAATGAATGAATGAATGAATGAATGAATGAAAATATGGGTGGTTGGAGGGATAGATGAATAGATGACTGGGTTGAATGGTAGCCTGGATGATGGAGGTAATAAATGAAAAATTAGATGGATAATTAAGTAGCAGGCATAAGGTTGAATGAGTGAATAGATGAATGAACATTATGATTTTAAGCAACCTTCCTGATGTGAACTAAAATGAGCTAGTTTGTGTGATCTTCTCCCTGTGGATCAGGGATCTGTAGGCACTGCTGAGTTTTCAGATAAGTCTTTATCTAACCCTTTATAGAGAAAAAGAGCTCCATATTCTCCTGAATTTATTTTCCTTCCCAGCCTCCTTCTTTGTCTTGTTTTAAAAATGAAATTCAAGCTGGGGATATTCCTTAAGGATAGGCCTACAAAGTCTGTCTTATTTGCCTCATCCTTTCCAGCCTTTTTGCGTTTCATAAATCTTGATTAAGGACTTATCTTGTGCCTCACAATGCAGTGTGTGTTCAGAGTATCCAAAGTAACACTGAGCTCAATCCCTATCCTCAAAGAACATTAGTTTAACTGAAGAAAAAAAGAAAAACACCTATTACTAAATATTTTAGATACTAATCCTTCATCTCTCATTTGAAAATATCTTCTCCTATTCCATAGGTTGCCTTTTAGTTTTGTTGATTGCTTCCTTTGTTGTGCAGAAGATTTTTTTTCTTGTCAATCTGACACTTTATTTTTTTTAATTTTGATTTTTTTTATTTCATTTCAGTGTAACAGTATTCATTGTTTTTGCACCACACCCAGTGCTCCATGCAATACGTGCCCTCCCTAATACCCACCACCAGGCTCCCCTAACCTCCCACCCCCCGCCCCTTCAAAACCCCTCAGGTTGTTTTTCAGAGTCCATAGTCTCTCATGATTCATCTCCCCCCCAATTTCCCTCAACTCCCTTCTCCTCTCCATCTCCCCATGTCCTCCGTGTTATTTGTTATGCTCCACAAATAAGTGAAACCATATGATAATTGACTCTCTCTGCTTGACTTATTTCACTCAGCATAATCTCTTCCAGTCCCGTTCATGTTGCTACAAAAGTTGGGTATTCATCCTTTCTGATGGAGGCATGCAGAAGATTTTTATCTTGATGTAGTCCCAATAGTTTATTTTTGTTTTTATTTCCCTTGCCTCAGGGAATCTATCTAGAAAAAAGTTGCTGTGGCCAATGTCAGAGAAATTACTGCCTGTGCTCTCTTCCAGGATTTCTATGGTTTCCTGTCTCACATTTAGTTCTGTCATGACATTTTGAATCTATTTTTGTGTATAGTGTAAGAAAGTGGTCCAGTTCCATTCTTTTGCATGTAGCTCACCAGTTATCCCAACACCATTTGTTGAAGAGACTGTCTCTTTTCCATTGAATATTATTTTCCTTGTTGAAGATAATTGACCATATAATTGTGAGTTTATGTCTGGGTTCTGTGTCAGTACCATGCTGATTTGATTACCACAGCTTTGTAATATAACTTGAAGTTTGGAATTCTGAGGCCTCCAGTTATGCCTTTTTCAATATTTTTCAAGATTGCTTTGGCTCTTTAGTGGCTTCATAGAATTTTAGGATTCTTTGTTCTAGTTCTATGAAAAATGCTATTGGTATTTTGATGGGTATTGCATTAAATCTGCAAATTGCTTTGGGTAGTATTTTAACAATATGTTTTGTCTTTCCATTACTTTGTGTTGTCCTTAATTTATTTCATCTGTGTTTTATAGTTTTTGGAGTATAAGTCTTTTATCTCTTTGGTTAATTTTATTCTTAGGTATCTTATTATTTTGGGCACAATTTTAATTGGGATTCTTTTCTTCATTTCTCTTTTCTGCTGCTTAATTATTGGTTTATAGAAATGCAAAAGATTGCTGTACATTGATTTTGTATTGTGTGACTTTACTGAATTTATCAGTTCTAGCAGGTTTTTGGTGGAGTCTTTAGGGTTTTCTATACAGAGTATCATGTAATCTGGAAATAGTCAAAGTTTTATTTCTTTCCTGCAGATTTGGATGCCTTTTATTTCTTTTTGTTGTCTGATTGATGTGGATATGACCTTTCTTTTTTTAATGGTTTCTTTTGATGAACAACTCCATTTTGTTTTACCTTTATCATTTCTTAGCTCTCCTTTTTTAACTTTAAAAAATATTTCATGGTTTCCTCCCTTACCTCTACTCTGCATCACACACACACACACACACACACACACACATCTTTCAAAATATCTTAGAGATATCTAAGATCACATTTTCCAAATTTATGGAAGATAATAAAGAGGAAAACAATAAGACAAGTGTACATAAATAATTCATAATGAATTCTTACAAAGTCTTTAATGGAAAGTGAAAGACAGACTGAGGAGAACCGGAAGGATTATAGTATCTTCTGCAGAAAATGAGTTCTTGACCAGAATGTCATAGAACAAAATCAGTGGCCTAGTTTGAAGGGATAAAAATTGTTCAATGGTCAGATCTGAAAAATTACATAAATTTCTCTAGAGCTATTAATAAGAAAAGAGCAACAAATTGAAAGAGCACAGAAGGTTCAGGGCTTATACAGCTGACAGAAGAGGGAAGGGCATGCTTCAAGGGACTCCATGAGATATATTAAACAACTGTAGCAACAATGAGAGATGGAAAAAAAGTGTATGTACATAGAATAAGTAGAAATTTTGGGTTGCCAGAGGAGGTGGTTGATACATTGTTTCTCTTTCTGTTTTCTTCCAAAGTATTATCATCTTTAAATGGCCTTGGGAAATCACAGCACCATCACTGAGTTCCTCCTTCTTGGACTGCCTGCTGATCATCATACCCAGGCCCTAGTCTTTGTGCTTTTCCTAGTAATTTACTTCCTGACTCTGTCAGGGAACTTGTTGATGATCTTGGTTATCAGGGCCAATTCTCACCTTCACACGCCCATGTACTTCTTCTTGAACCACCTCTCCTTCCTGGATCTCTGTTATTCTTCAGTCACTGTGCCCAGGATGCTAGAGAACCTCCTGTCTGAGAAGAAAACCATCTCAGTGGAGGATTGTTTGACCCAAGCTTTCTTTGTGCTTGCCTCTGGGGGAACAGAGCTCTGCCTCCTTGCAGTGATGGCATATGACCGCTATGCTGCCATTTGCTACCCTCTACTCTATGGTCAGATAATGAGCAATGAGCTGTGTGTGGGACTGGTATGGGGATCTTGGGGTCTGGCCTTTTTGGATGCTCTCATCAATACCCTCCTAGCTTGGAATTTGGACTTCTGTGAGACTCAAGTCATCTACAACTTCATTTGTGAGATTCCATCTCTGTTCCCTCTCTCCTGTTCCAATAGCTCTGTTAACTTTGCAGTCCTGCTCTTCTCTGCCCTCCTGCATGCCTTTGGGACCTTCCTTCTGGTCTTCTTCTCTTACACACGTATTGTTGCCACCATTCTGAGCATCAGCTCTACCTCAGGCAGAAGTAAGGCCTTCTCCACCTGCTCCTCCCACCTCACCACAGTAAGCTTATTTTATGGCTCAGGTTTTCTTCGCTATCTCATGCCTACCTCAGGCTCCCCATGGGAGTTGTTTTTTTCCATGCAGTACAGTGTGGTCACTCCCCTAGTGAATCCCCTTGTCTACAGCCTAAAGAACAAGGAAGTAAAAACAGCTCTGAAAAACATGTTTCAGAAAAGTTTACAACATCTCAGGTAGCAGAGAATGATTGGAAAGCAGGGCAGAATTGTAGCAAAATACTCAAATAATAGGCATTAAGGAAAATTTTTGTTTGCTCATGTCAGATATGACAAAACATCTTTTAAAGCCTCCTTTGTTTGGAAATCCACAAAAAAAAAATAACAAGGCATTTTCTTGCTTTCATTCATATTTTATCTTTCTTAGATGCAGAAAACATGCATCAGATAAATATTTCAATTCAAGTACTTTGGTTATAGACATAGATTATTCTTTTTATTTGTAAAACATTGAAAATGTGCTTAGCGTGGGGAAAATTATTTGTGTCCTGAATTCTTACAGGGATTCCTATGGGCATTAAACTGAGGATAAAGTTTTGCTACAAGGTAAAAAGCCAGGATCTCTAAAGGAAGAAAGATATAGACTTGAGACTTGTGGAAGGGTGAATGAAAGGTGAGTTTAAGATGAGCTCTGATTGAAGAGGGTCTTAGTGGCAAGGCAGATGTAGCTGAAGGTGTCTGAGAAAGGAAGTCAGTTTGTTGGGCTAAAGTCCAAGCAAGCAGACATCTTCCACAAGCCTTGTGAAGCATTATCTGCTATGGAGCAAATAGTAAAAAATTTCATTCATTCTAGGGTAGTATAGCAGCCCTGCTTCTTTCCCCTTCTAGGTTTTACTGACAGCTCAGGAGACTTAAGTCTAGTAGAAAGTGATGGGGTTTAAAAAAGAAGAGCATGGAGTAGGGAGAATCCTAGGTAGGAATTTCCTGAGGGTGGGGGGAAGGATGGTCATGGAGAAGAATCAGAAAAGCTGCATAAACCATCTACCAAAGTATCCTAAACATCTATAAAACCACTTGTTAAGCATCCTAGAAATCCTAGAAATACAACTACAAAGCCACACAGACACTGTACCTTATCTACAATATCTTAAATGAAGGTATAATTATACTTCATTTTAACTCAATTTAATTAAGAGATAGTATATTATTAGTTTCAGAGGTAGAATTCAGCAATTCATTAGTTGCATACAACACCCAGTGCCCATTAATCCAAGTGCCCTCCTTAATGCCCATCACCCAGTTACCCAATCCCCCCACCCACCTCCTCTCCAGTAACCCACAGTTTGTTTCCTATAGTTGAGTCTCTTATGGTTTGCCTCCTTCACTATTTTTGTCTTATTTTATTTTATTTTTGCTTCCTTTATCCCATGTTCATCTGTTTTGCTTCTTAAATTCCACATATGAGTGAAGTCATATGGTAATTGTCTTTCTCTGACTGACTTATTCCACTTTTAGCATAAACCTCTTTAGTTCCATCCACGTGGTTACAAATGGCAAGATTTCATTCTTTTGATGGCTGAGTAATATTTCATTATGTATACATGTGTTTGAAGGCTGAGTAATATTCCATATATGTGTGTGATGTATATATATCAGTTCTTTATCCATTCCTCTGTCAATGGACCTCTGGTCTCTTTCCATATTCTGGCTATTGGGACATTGTTTCTATAAACACTGAGGTGTACATACCCCTTCAAATCACTATGTTTGTATCTTTTGGATAAATACCTAGTAGTGTCAAAGGTTAGTTGACCATATTGTTGAGCATCCATTTCTGGGCTCTCTATTCTGTTCCATTGATTTAGCTGTCTGTTTTTGTGCCAATACTATATTGTCTTAGTGATTACAACTTTGTAATACAGCTTGAAGTCTGGAATTGTGATGCCTTCAGCTCTGGTTTTCTTTTTCAACGTACCTTTGGCTATTCAGGGTCTTTTCTGGTTCCATACAAATTTTAGGATTATTTGTTCCAGCTCTGTGAAAAACACTGATGTTATTTTGATAAGTATTATATTGAATGTGTAAATTGCTTTAGCTAGCATAGCATTTCAACAATATTTTTTTCTTCCAATCCATAAGCATGGGTGTTTTTCCATTTTTTGTCTTCCTTAATTTCTTTCATAAGTATTCTATGGTTTTCAGAGTATGGATCTTTTACCTCTTTGGCTAGGTTTATTCCTAGGCATCTTATGGGTTTTGGTGCAGTTGTAGATGGGATATATTCCTTGATTTCTCTTTCTGCTACTTCATTATTAGTATATAGAAATGCCACTGACTTCTGTGTATTGATTTTACAACCTGTGACTTTGCTGAATTCTTGTATCAGTTCATGTCACCTGCAAAGAGTGAAAGTTTGACTTCTTCTTTGCTGATTTGGATCCTTTTTATTTCTTTTTATTGTCTGATTACTGAGCCTAGGGCTTCCAGTACTATGTTGAACAATGGTGATGATAGTGGACATCCATGTTGTATTCCTAACCATAGGGAGGAACCTCTCAGTTTTTCCCATTGAGGGTGATATTAGCTGTGAGCTTTTTGTAGATAGTTTTTATGATATTAAGGTATGTTCTCTCTATGCCTATACAGCAGACAGTTTTTATCAAGTGTGTTGCATTCTGTCAAATGTTTTTTCTGCACTTGAAAAGATCGTATGGTTCTTATCCTTCCTTTTATTAATGTGGTGATTCACATTGCTTGATTTGTGAAGCTATTTCTTAGCAGCAAAGGAATAAATCTCATTTGGTCGTGGTGAATAATCTTTTAATGAATTGTTGGATCCAATTAGCTAGTATCTTAGTGAGAATTTTTGCATCCATGTTCATCAGGGATATTGGTCTGTAATTCATCTTTTTAGTGGGGTCTTTGTCTGGTTTTGTGATCAAGGTATTGCTGGCCTCACAGAAAGAGTTTGAACTATTCCTTCATTGTCTAGTTTTTGAAACAGTTTCAGGAGAATAGGTATTAATTCTTCCTTAAATGTTTGGTAGAGTTCCTCTGGGAAGCCATCCAGCCCTGGACTCCTATTATTTGGGGGATTTTTTTAAAGGTTTTATTTATTTATTGGACAGACATAGATCACAAGTAGGCAGAGAGGCAGGTGGAGAGAGAGGAGGAAGCAGGCTCCCTGCTGATCAGAGAGCCCAATGTGGGGCCCGATCCCAGGACCCTGAGATCATGACCTGAGCCATAGGCAGAGGCTTTAACCCACTGAGCCACCCAGGCACCCCATATTTGGGGGATTTTTTATTACTGCTTCAATTTCCTTCCTGGTATGGGTCTGTTCAGGTTTTCTATTTCTTCCTCTTCCAGTTTTGGTAGTTTATAAATTTCTAGGAATACATCCATTCTTCCAGATTGCTTAATTTGATGGCATCTATTTGCTCATAATACTTTCTTTTAATTGTATTTCTTTGGTGTTTGTTGTGATCTCTCCTCTTTCATTCATGATTTTATTTATTTGGGTCCCTTCTCTTTTTTTTTTTATAAGTTTGGCTAGGGGTTTATCAATCTTATTAATTCTTTCAAAGAACTACCTCCTAGTTTTGTTCATCTGTTCTACTGGTTTGTTGTTTTGTTTTGGTTTGGTTTTGGTTTTGTTTACTTCTATATCATTGATTTCTGCTCTAATATTTATTAAATCTCTTCTCCTGCTTTATTGTCTGTTCTTTTTCTATCTCCTTTAGGTTTAAGGTTAGAATTGTATATTTGAGACTTTTCTTGTTTCTTGAGAAAGGCCTGTATTGCCATACACTTCCCTCTTAAGACCAACTTTGCTGCATCCCAGAGGTTCTGAACTATTGTGTTTTCATTTTCATTTGCTTCCATGCATTTTTTAAATTCTCCTTTAATTTCTTTGTTGACCCATGCATTCTTTAGTAGAATGCTCTTTAACCTTGAATGTATTTTTAGTACTAAGTTGTTGGAATGACTCAGTGGCCAAAAGGGAGAAGGATGAAGGGGATCTTCAAGAAGCAAAAAAGAATGAAATTATTCCAACCCTAGGCTGAAGCTGATAATTCTACATTGGCTGCTGTGCTGCTGGGGCACCAGGCACAGGACCACTGAGGAGAGGAATCGCAATGATGCTACAACTGCTGAAAAAGTGCTGCACTACTCCTGCAATAATCAGAATGGGGATGCAGTGTTCCCAACACTGCCTCCTCTGCCTCCTCTTCCTCCCCCTCCTCCTCTTTTTCTCCTTGTCCTTCTTATTCTTATTCAGACCACTTCTTCCAATTGGCTAAATGTAACCAGAAGCCTATTAGCAAAAGAATCTGGAAGATGTCCTATGCAGTCTTCTAGCCCAAGCAATGTAAAATCAAGGACATAAGGGTGAATGTAGGGTTTGTAAATGTGACAATCCTGGGTCAAGAAAAGAAGTTTTCCAGACCTTGGAAACCTTGGTCTGTACATGCCCTGCAGAGCAATCAGTTGCTTAGTTTAAAGGGTGGACCTCTCGCATTCACTGCCCCCAGTAAATATATAGACATGTAGGCAAAGGACAGATGTGATTTCTACTCCAAGGCAAAATATTGTAATTTGGGGCTCTAGAGGCCTGTGAGTTTTTCTTCAAACTCTGGGAACTTCAGAAATTACCAGACAGCCTTCTGAAAGAGATTGTTTAAGGCTTTCTCTTACTTTTTGTACCCATCTTACACACTTTACAGTGCTTCTCTTCCCACCTAGGCAGTGCCCTCTGCAGGCCTCTCCTGGCTCTTCCACTCATCCAGCAAATTCACCTAAGGTTTTGTTCTTTATTTTTTATTTGTTTGTTTGCTAAAGGAAATTTGGCTGAAACAATTTTGCCTAATAATCGCCTGCACTAACAAGACATTTGATGAATATCTATTGTTATTTAATTTCAGAATTTCATGTAAGATAGACCAATTCCAGCTCTTTCAATATTTTGCCCTATTTTATTTTGTTTTTTATCATTTATCTTAGACTTTATTTTTCCTTTTTTAATCTAAATTTAGTTAGCCAACATATATTACATCATTAGTTTCAGATGTAGAGTTCAGTTATTCATCAGTTGCTTACAATACCCAGTGCTCATCACATTACATGCCCTTCTTAATGCCCATCACCCATTTTCCCCCAACCACCCACCTCCCCTCCAGCAAACCTCAGTTTGTTTCCTATAGTTAAGAGTTTCTCATAGTTTGTCTCCCTCTCTTCTCATTCAGTTTTCCTTCCCTTCCCCTATGATCCTCTGTGCTGTTTCTTATATTCCATATATGAGAGAAACCATATAATTGTCTTCCTCTGATTGACTTATTTCATTCAGCATAAGACCTCCCTCCAGTTCCATCCACATCAAAAGAAGTGGTAAGATTTCATCCTTTCTAATGGCTGAGTAATATTCCTGTGTGTGTGTGTGATTTATATATATATATATATGCCTTCTTTATCCATTCTTCTGTTCTTCTGTTGATGGACATCTGGGCTCTTTCCATAGTTTGGCTATTGTGGACATTGCTGCTATGAACATTGGGGTGCATGTGCCCCTTTGAATCAAGAAATGAGCAGAAGACATGAACAGATATTTCTCCAAAGAAGACATACAAATGGCCAACAGACACATGAAAAAGTGCTCCATATCACTTAACATCAGGGAAATGCAAATCAAAACCAAAATGACATAGTACCTCAACCAGTCAGAATGGATATAATTAGCAAGACAGGAAGCAACAGATGTTGGTGAGGATGCAGAGAAAGGGGAACCATCTTACACTGTTGATGGGAATTAAAGCTGGTACAACCCCACTCTGGAAAACAGTATGGAGATTTCTTAAGGAGTGAAAAATAAAGTTACCCTACAATCCCACAATTACACTACTAGGTGTTTACCCCAAATATACATATATATTTTGCCCTATTTTAGGTCTGTTTTCTACTTTGGAAATTTCAAATGTTTTAAGCCAACCTGTTTTTCTCACTTAATGGCATTTTAAAAGGTGTATTTATCAAATATTAAATTCTTAGTATTTGATTGATTAAAGTTACAATTTATTAGGGCTCAACTACTTTTAGGTATTTTTCTCATATTTGCATATATTTTTGCAATACATGGATTTCTGAAGCAAGTCAATATTTACTTTTCTTCATATTAAAGACAAGAGGACTGAAAATACTCCATGGACACAGCTATGTAGCTTAAATTATTTTTCACTTTACTTTGACTATGTTGAAATCATAAAGTATTAATGCTTCATGTAAAATACTAACATTTTTTTAAATATTTTTAAATTACAAATTATTAAAATACAGGTAAATGGTTATACTATGCAGTGAAGACCACTATTAACATTCAGGTATATCTCAGTCCAAACTTCTATGAAAAATGTCTTTATGGTACATCCTTATACATAGCCATAATTATAATTTATAAAAAAATTTGTTTTTTTTAATTTTACCTAACATAAATTAAACATTTCCCATTTAAAAATAGTTTAGTCTCTATTTTACTTTACAAAGAAAAAAAGGCCATTGTTCATTTAACAACTCCCCTACAATTAAAATTTCATTTATGTAGCAATTGTTCCAAAGAGTTTTCCCCCTTCCTCCCTGCTTTTTTCCACGTGTTTCTCCTTTTTTTCTTTCCTGCCTTTCCCCCCCCTGATTTAGGAAATCAGAAGCATAGGATTGAATTATTTTTAATTCCTTGTTCATAATGCACTGTCATAATCAGTGCACACATATACTACTTTATTTCATTTTTCTTCTTGTTAGGTTGTTCATTTATTTCTTGAGGTATTAAAAACCATGCCCCCCCAACCTATAAACTTAAACTTATTCATAATTAAATTTACCTTTGATTTCCTCCCTATTCCTGTCATCTGAGAAGTTATATATCACCTTAAATTTTGTGGATTTTTAAAATTATGTTAGTCACCATACAGGATGTCATTAGTTTTTGATGTAGTGTTCCAAGATTCATTGTTCACATATAACACCCAGTGCTCCATGCAATACATGCCTTCCTTAATACCCATCACTTGGCTAACCCATCCCTCTACCCCTCTACCCCCTAAAACCCTCAGTTCATTTCTCAGAATCCATAGTCTCTCATGGTTCATCTTCCTCTTCAATTCCCCCTGGCCTTCCATCTCCTAATGCCCCCAGGTTATTCCTTACATTCCACAAGTGAAAGAATGGGCAGAAGACATGAATAGATGCCTTGTCAAAGAAGACATACAAATGGCTAACAGACACATGAAAATTTTGCGTTCATGAATTTCCTTTAAAAGTTTATAAACTTCCTTTCATATGTTATTATTGTCTGATTTTGTTATCAAAAACAGGCTATACTTACAACTTTACATTAATATTACTTTCAAATGTCTTTGAAAAATCACTCAATTGATTTTAGTGATTAGTTATATAAATCCCAGGTATGTCCAAATCCAGATATCTACATACCAGAAAAGAAAAAAGAAACACCCATCTAGCTGTTTATTATCCTTTGAATTCAGGAACAGGTCTTGATGTGGTGTGTGCCTTGCTTGCTTACCTAATGTCATTCTCCAGAGATGGGCACAGCTTTCTAACAGAACACTAGACTTTGCTTTCTGAGTCTCCCCTCTCTTCATTTTGTATCTACAGCTCCTTTTCTGTCTACGAGAATACATATATCACAGACCTTAAACTCAATTACCCCATTTGAGGCTAGTTAGCATAGTGATGAAAAACAGTTTTTAAGGTCTTATGATATAAATTTTAATCCTGATTCCACCACTTCATAGCTTTATAAACTTGGACCAGATATTTTACCATGCCTCATTTTCCTCATCTGGGGTAAATGAAGGAAATAAACATTCCAGCTCATACAGCTGTTCTGAAGAATTAGTTATCATGCCTAAAATGTGTGGGATAATACCTGGAATTTGGTATGTAATTAATAAACCTTCATTTTTTTTATTCTGGCCTCATTCACTTCTAAAACTTTGAAAACGTGCCAGTTCTCACCATTAATGCACATCTCAATCTTCTTCAATCTGGCCAATGCTCCCACTGTTCCTTACAGACAACAATACACCATAAGTCTAAAAACCAATGGGTATTTTGAATTTCTAATCATTCAGAATCAAACTGCTGCATTTGTCACTATTCATTGCTCAGTCTTTCACCATCTCTTCCTGGGCTTTTGTGACCTGCCTTCAGCTATTTCCCTGAAAACCTCCCTGATTGTTGACACAACTGATCACTAAAATATTCATCTGAGAGATATTTATGAATTCAAATCATGAGAGCAAAGAAAAATAACCTGAGATCAATGTGCAGCTTTCCTTTGCTTTCCCAAATGCGACACACTGAGACTGAGCACACAAAGGATGTTGCTACCTACTTTGCCTCCTTTCAAACTCATTAAATGCCTGAGAGTTTTCATCAAAGTTAAAGCTTCAACATAGAAGTTCCAAAAGCCCACACTAAATAGAATCCCCTGAGCTTTTAAAAATTTGTTTGTTTTTTGTGTGAGTCTAAGGTTGGGCCGCAAGTTATGACTCCAGAGAATAAAAGACTTTGGGTCTTTGGTCTCCTGGGGTGCCAGGCTCTGCTGGTCAATTACTGACTGCTTAATCTACACTTGCCCTTCTGAAGTGTTATATCTGGGAATCACTCACTTCATGGATTCTCTCAGTACAACAATATTTAGAGTCAGAGAGAAAACGAAGAAAAGAAAAAAAAAGGAACAACAGACACCCAAGGAGTTGGACTTAAGACTACCAGAGAGAAGCCCTCCACACCTTTTGTGGAGGATTTGAGAGTCTTTGTACAGCCAGTAGGAGAAAAAGGCAGGACCAAGCTAAAGCTCGGAGGATATGCGCCTTGAAGCTTCAGCCTTTGAGAGTTCCTAGCTTTAGGTAAATGATTTTCATAAACTTACTGTAACTTCCCTTAAAAAAATTAATAATCTGAAGTTCCTGTAATCAGTCCTCATGAACATAGAGATCTCATGGCCTGAGGTAAAAATCAGAGTGGCAGGAAATCTTTTGAGCCACAAAAGCCCAGAGCTCGGTAATCTCTCAAGGACAACTCTGAAGTTTTTCTCTCTCTCTCTCTCTTTCACCTGATAAATTCTTTTCCTCTCTTCATATACCTTCCCTTTCTGGAACTCTGAGGTGTGTCTTTTAACCCTGAGTCTTTTTATTTGCTTGAGACCGAGCCCCAAATCTAAGCAAATTCATATTCTCCACACATTGAGGTCTCTGTGTTCACCTACTCTGAGCAGCTACTTGGGAAAAACTCTCTGGTGTTGATGACTGATGTTGGGCAATGGGAATGGGGACTTCATACATTCTGGTATAAACTTTGCATTGCCTAGACCCTAAGAGTATGAAATTAGAGTTAACCAACAGGGACCATAACAGTCAGGAATATTGGGCAGAATACATTATCAGAGTAAACGGTTTATGTTTTATCCTTTTCAAGGATCCACTTACATGTGCCACAGAATGTTAATTTTTTTACTATTAATGACTCTCTCAATCTCCCAAATGGGTCACTGCATGTGCTAAATGCTGAATGCAGATGCAGGTGCTGAAGCACACAGGAAAAGGGGCAGAAGTCAAGAAATATTTAGGAAAAAAAATTGCTCATGCTCCTTTTCCATGCCCTCCTACTTTGAGCCCTTCTTATGGTTCAGGGACTCCCAGGTTTTTAGTGGATTTATAATGCTTCTGAGTATACAAACTTTTCTACCTTTGGTCAGTAAATAGAGGAAATACTTAATCTCTCTCTCACTCTTCCTTTTCTTATTAATCCATCTGTCCCAGCATTTGTGAAATTAACTAACATTTTAAAATTAAATACATTTGAAATTGACAAAGTGTTAAGAAACCTGTTTGTTTTCTTTGTCAAGGGAGGTTTCCCAACTACTCCTACCTTTGGAAAGGATCTGATTAAGGTACATTACCAAGCTGTCTGAGCTCAAATTACAAGTTCTCCACTTGGTGCCTATTTGACCTTTGGTAGAGTTCTTTACTTTTTTTAATTTATTTATTTATTTGACAGAGGGAGAGAGATCAGAGTAGGCAGAGCAGCAGGCAGGGAGAGGAGGGGAAGCAGGCTCCCTGCTGAGCAGAGAGCCCAATGTGGGGCTCCATCCCAGGACTCTGAGACCATGACCTGAGCTGAAGGCAGAGGCTTAACCCACTGAGCCACCCAGGTGCCTCTTGGACAGAGTTCTTAAATGCTGTCTGCCTCAGGTCCTCATCTGTTTAAAAGAAAGAAAAAGGATGTATCATGGGTCTCTTACAAGAAAGAACTAGGTTAATATACATAAAGTGCTTGGATTAAGCAGTATCTTTTCTATATCATCACCATCATCATTATTAGATCTAAAGGGATTAATATTGTGACTGATTAGAAGTGCCACTCTATGTTTAAACACAGTCATTCCAGTGGAATAAATATCCAATGATAAAATGAGATGACTCCTAAAAAAAAAATCAGAAGGCCTGCGTTGTTCAGTCATTTGGGCATCTGACTCTTGATTTCAACTCAGGTCATGAACTCAGGGTCCTGAAATTGAAGCCCACATTGGTCTCCACCTCAGGAGGGAGTCTGCTTCTCTCTTCCCTTTTGCTCTGCACCCCCCACTCCCACTTGTACACAATGCTCTCTCTCTCTCTCTCTCTCTCTCTCTCTCAAATTTGTGTTTAAAAACACAAAAATCTACATCATAGTGATCTATAAAGCAGATCAGACAGAACCAAAGATTGAAGATATGTTTAATAAGTGCTCATATATGACTCTTTAATGGAAATTAGAAAGCCAAGCTAACTTCTAACTTCTGCATTGACCTCTATTTTCTCTTTGAGGATCTAGGATGTCCCTTCTCCACCTATTCTAAATCTGGGCTATATCTCATGAACTTCAATGTGAACTGAAGGCACTGTGATCCTTCTGGATGAGTAAATGCTTGCAATGTAGATAAAGAGTAAATGTGAAAGAAATGAAGCAATTATAAGCCTAATTCATACAGAAAATCCCAAACACAGAAATGTTCATATTCTTAAAGAAAGCAGTCTCAATTTACTTTTTAATTTTGTTTTATTTACTAATGTAGAGAACAGAAAATTGTTTTCTTCTAACAGGACTTGACAAAAGCAGAGATAAGAGGGGTCATTGAAACTTATTTTTTTCAACAGTTTGTTCTCCTTCCCTGTTAAATTTAAGTTGCCATCTATGCTGCATATAACTCTAGAGCAGAACTGATATGGAAATTGAAGAAAATCTGATAGCCTGGAAAGCATTTAAATATTCAATATTAATAGTAGGGAAATAATCAAAAAGGACAAGCACTGGGAAGGTGGCTGCTCTACAGGATTAAACTCCCTGTGAGCCCTTTGGACGACATCAAGGTCAGACTCTACAGTATCATGACAAAACTCAAGAATACAGGGCAGAACTGAGCACAAGGAGACAGGCTAGAGTTTTTGTGGCATTACAAAGCCAAGCAAGATGTTTCAAGAGGCACAACCTAAGTATACAGCCCTAGGGAAAGGCTAAACAGAATCCCTGAATACTAGACAGGAGTGACAAAATCAGAGAAAAAAAAAACACAAGTATATATAAAATACTTAAACAGTTGTATATACCATGTTGTCTTCTAGTGCCTAGCATATAGCAGTCCACCTGTAAACATCTGCTGTCTGAATTATGGGCTTCCAGAAATATGGTAGAAGTATAAACAAGTGAAAAGAAGGATTGTGAATGAAGTGGGTAAAGTCTGCTACCAGACCCTCCATAGCACCACAATCTGACTCCTCTTCCTCCTCCTTCTCCACTTTCTCCTCCTCCTACATGCACGTGCACACACACACACACACACAGAGCATTCCTTTCTCTTCACTTATCTTTTTTTTAATTAATTTATTTATTTTTATTTCTTTTCAGCATAACAGTATTCATTGTTTTTGCACCACACCCACTGCTCCATGCAATACGTGCCCTCCCTAAAACCCACCACCAGGTTCCCCTAACCTCCCACCCCCCGCCCCTTTAAAACCCTCAGGTTGTTTTTCAGAGTCCATAGTCTCTCATGGTTCACCTCCCCTTCCAATTTCCCTCAACTCCCTTCTCCTCTCCATCTCCCCATGTCCTCCATGTTATTTGTTATGCTCCGCAAATAAGTGAAACCATATGATAATTGACTCTCTCTGCTTGACTTATTTCACTCAGCATAATCTCTTTCAGTCCCCTCCATGTTGCTACAAAAGTTGGGTATTCATCCTTTCTGATGGAGGCATAATACTCCATAGTGTATATGGACCACATCTTCCTTATACATTCGTCTGTTGAAGGGCATCTTGGTTCGTTTTTGTTTTTTTTGTTTTTTTTTTTTTTTTTGCCAGAGAGCGAACGAGCACAGGCAGACAGAGAGGCAGGCAGAAGCAGAGGGAGAAGCAGGCTCCCCACCGAGCAAGGAGCGCAATGCGGGGCTCGATCCCAAGATGCTGGGATCATGACCTGAGCCGAAGGCAGCCGCTTAACCAACTGAGCCACCCAGGCGTCCCTGGGCATCTTGGTTCTTTCCACAGTTTGGCGACTGTGGCCATTGCTGCTATAAACATTGGGGTACAGATGGCCCTTCTTTTCACTACATCTGTATCTTTGGAGTAAATACCCAGTAGTGCAATTGCAGGATCATAGGGAAACTCTATTTTTAATTTCTTGAGGAATCTCCACACTGTTCTCCAGAGTGACTGCACCAACTTGCATTCCCACCAACAGTGTAAGGGGGTTCCCCTTTCTCCACATCCTCTCCAACACACGCTGTTTCCTGTCTTGCTAATTTTGGCCATTCTAACTGGTGTGAAGTGGTATCTCAATGTGGTTTTAATTTGAATCTCCCTGATGGCTAGTGATGATGAACATTTTTTCATGTGTCTGATAGCCATTTGTATGTCTTCATTGGAGAAGAGTCTGTTCATGTCTTCTGCCCATTTTTTGACATGATTATCTGTTTTGTGTGTGTTGAGTTTGAAAAGTTCTTTATAGATCCTGGAAATCAACCTTTTGTCTGTACTGTCATTTGCAAATATATTCTCCCATTCCGTGGGTTGCCTCTTTGTCTTGTTGACTGTTTCCTTTGCTGTGCAGAAGCTTTTGATCTTGATGAAATCCAAAAGTTCATTTTCACTTTTGTTTCCTTTGTCTTTGGAGACATATCTTGAAAGAAGTTGCTGTGGCTGATATCGAAGAGGTTACTGCCTATGTTCTCCTCTAGGATTCTGATGGATTCCTGTCTCACGTTGATCATATCAAAAATGGGCAGAAAAGGATATAAAATCAATGCACAGAAATCAGTTGCATTTCTCTACACCAACAACAAGACAGAAGAAAGAGAAATTAAGGAGTCAATCCCATTTACAATTTCGCCCAAAACTATAAGATACCTAGGAATACACCTAACCAAAGAGGCAAA
>PISX010029459.1:0-20025 GCA_004024625.1 Mellivora capensis
GGGGGGGGGGGGGGGGGGGGGGGGCTGTTCTGGACACGCGAAACCCCCAGAACCAGCAGGTCCTCCCAGGACACCTGGGTCGAGGCTGAATCCAGGGGAGACAGCCCCTCCCGGAGGCGCGGGCAGCAGGGTCGCGGGGCGAGTCCCCGGGAGCGATCAAAGCGCCGCCCCCAACGGAGGGCTTCCGAAATTACCTCTCTAATTCTTGGAGCTTAATTTAATTAGAGGGCTGACCTCATTAATTCCAACTTGAGTTTCGAACAAAAAAGAGGTCACAAACCATCCAGTTTACTACCTCCAACCCGCAGTCGGAAGGCATTTCATTTCTGGAAGGCCTCTGGGGACTCCCCCGGCAGTGCCCACAGCCGCCGCCCACCAGGCCCCCAAGCACCGCGACCTAAGCGGCCCAGGCCCTTCCTTCCAGCGGCTCGCGGTCGCTTCAAAAGCTCCTCCGCGAACTCCACGGCCAAAAGCACCCGCCTCGCCCCCCTTGGGCGCCCCCAGCCCCATGGAAACACAAACTCGCCGGCGTGCACGCCCTCGAATCCCGCGCGGAGCGGTGGAACCCGCGCACCCTCCGAACCCGGGCGGCGAGGGCCACCCCGGCCCCCGCGCCCTCCGAACCCAGGCGGCGAGGTCTACCGCGGAGCCGCACCCTCCGAACCCGGGCGGCGAGGGCCACCCCGATCCCCGCACCCTCCGATCCCGGCCGAGGTCCTCCACGGGGGTCGCACCTGCTTGCGCAGTCCAGCCGCCCCAGCTCCGGTGGCGAGTGAGCGGTCGGTGTCTGCAGGCGCGCCGCGCTCCCCGGCAGCCCTGCGGGGGCGCCTGGGCCGCGGGCTGTGCGGGCGGAGCTGCCGGCCGCGGGGAGGAGGGACGCCCGGGCGAAAGTTGCCAGGGAAACTTGAGCAACTCGAACGCGCGGGTGCCAGCCTCCTGCATAATTCACGGGCGGCGGCGGGCCGCCGGGGCCCCCTCACCTGCACTAGCCCGGCCCCCCCACCCACCCAATGCCGGCCGGGGCGCGCAGCGGACAGAGGCCCGGCATCAGGCGCCCGCACTGCGCGACCCCCGGGACCCGGGGGCCCGACCCGCGACCCCGCGGGCCTGCGAGTGCCCCGGAGCCGAGTGCGCCGGCTCCGGCCTCCCGGAGCCCGCTGCTCCAGCCGCGCGCACCTGCATAGGGGCTCTGTGAGCTGGCTCCAGGCTGGGTGACCGCTGCAGGGTCTCTGGGGACCTGCGACCGCAGCTTGGGTCCCCGCCCCCCGCGCGCCCCCTGGCGGCCCCGAGCCCGCTCCTTCCCAAGCCTGCAGACCCAAGCCCCCAGGCCGGCGGGTGGCGACCGAGGGCAGCCAGACCCCGGGGCAAGCGGTAGAGGAAGGTCCGCGTTGCCCCAGCGGCAGGCGCGGGGCGCGCTAGGAGTGAGGGGGTTCGTGCGCCAGGAGGACAAAAAAGGTGCTCGGCTGCTCCTGCGCTCTGCGCCCGCGCCTCTTCCAGAGCCTTTTAAACCGGCCCCTACTGCAAAGGAAACCCGGGAGGTGTCCCCACAGAGAAGCGACCCCCACGCGGACGCGCGGAACCCTCTTCCCAACCCCCCACCCCAGCTCCGACGGGCTCAGTACTGCGCTTACCCGGTCGTTGGTGCTCCTGTAATCCAGACGCACCCAAAAGGCAGCGGGTGGACAGGGTCGGGCGCCCGGGGGCCACCCACTGTCGTTCGGGCCACCCCCGCCCCGCGCCCGCGGCTCCCCGTGCCCCCCGCCGCCGCCTTACCTTGCCCCGGCGGCCGCTCGGGAGTCAGGCGGGGTGGGAGCCCCCGGGGAGGGCCGACGTCCGCGCGCACCTGGCTCCGCCGCGGGGACCCGAGCGGCGCCGCGCCCAAGCCGGCCGGAGCGCGGGAGTAGCTGCAGCCGCGGCCGCTCAGGTGTCGGGGGTGGGGTGGGGGGCGCCGCGGCCCCTCCCCGCGCTGCGGCCCGGGCGGGGGGCTCCTCGCGGGGCTGCTGGGCGGTCCCTCCCCTCGGCCCGGCGCGGACGGCTGGGGCCGGAGAGCGTGGGGGAGGGGCCGTCTCGCCGCCGAAGGGCGCGCGCGGCCCAGGACCCGCGTGCGCGGCCCGCCCCGGACCCCTCCCGCGCCGGCGTGCCCGGCGCCTCCGCACCTGCCCCGGCCGCTCGGGTCCCGGCGGCGACTCCGGCGCGGCGCGCGGGGTCTGTTGTGGCAACCCCGGGAGACGGCGGGCGCCCGGGGCCGCCTCCGCGCGCCGCCCCGCCCCGGGCTGCGTGGCTCGCCGCCCCCCTTCCCGGAGCGAGCCCGGGGACCAGAAAGTCCTTAATTTTGTACAGCCCGGTCCGCGCGGCGCGATTATCCCGAACGCAGCCGCCTCCCGCCCCGGCGTGTTTCATGTTAATAGGATTTAGAAATACAGAGGCCGACGGCGCGGCACCGGGTTTGCAGGGCCCAGGAAAACTTTGTGCCTGGGCGACGCCGCCGCCATCTGCCTCCCAGGCCACCTTCCACCTGGGCCCACCGCCCTCCCAGCCAGGGGAGGATTCGGGGTGGGAGGGGTAGGGGAGTAAAAGCCCACCGCTCAGATGAATCCGAGAGGCGCAGGCAGCCTCCGGGGACGCCCAGGAACTCTGTTATTATCTAGGGCTTGGGGATCGCCAGGTTTGCCAAAACCCAGAGCGGGGAGGTTGTCATGAGCCCTGGTCCCAGCTCCCGGCTGTGATCGTGGATTTACTCCTCCCAGCCTGGTAGGAGCCATTGGCTAATAACTTCTCAAGCCCCTACTAATTCATTGCTAGTTACACCAGGTATGGAGGGTGCGTGGCCTGCGTTTTGCAATGTTCTGGAAGAAGGGAAAGCAATTCCTTTCCAAGATCTGCCGTGTGAGTTGGGGGAGCAGGATGGGGGCGGGGGGGGGGGGGGGGGGGGGGGGGGGGGGGGGGGAGGCTGGGATGTAGAACATGCTTCCATTTTACAAAGCCCGCTCTGTGTCTCCCCAGGAAAAACGGAGAGATTCTATAAATGCATTTTTATTTTTATATATTTATAAGGTATTAGGGTAGACATACTTTTTAAAATCAATCTTACAGAACACGCCTGAGAGATTTGCATGGGCCACTGACTTCAACACACCAAAGGCAAAGTTAAATATTTGCTCTAGATACTTTTTTCCCCCCGCTTGCATAATTGTCCCACATTTCAAAGAAGTCTTTAAAAGCACTTAGGTTAAAAAAAAAAAAAAAAAGTTGTGTTTGGGCCCTAACTATTTCAGGACACACGAGGAGCAAATACTGGAAGTCCTCGAGGGCAGCTGCCAGATGCAGGTTTCTTTCTGTCCTCTGCTGCCTTAAGCTTGAGACTCTGTATAATGTTTGTTGAGTGAATAAAGGAGGCAATTAATCAAATAGTAACAATCCCTAAGTGGGAAGAACAAGGCCCTGGCAGGATCCAACAGGCATAATTTCTTTGACGTGGAAATGGGGGATCCTGCAGAGGGAGGAAGAGGGTCGGTCAGCAGAATGTTCCCATGTTCTTTGGGTTTGTTATTGTGGCAGATTCAAGATGTGGCTTATGGTGGGGCGGGGGGCGGTGAGGGACGGCTTTATCGCCGCACAACTTACATCAGACCTCGTGGCCCCAAACAAAGTGTGCCGTCTGAATAAAGCCATGTGTTTGCCTACAATTCCAACTCAAAGAGAAATCCCCAACTTGTCACCACCTCCAACCAGTTTGCCACCCCAGATTTCTGGGTCCGAGGACAGCAGAGGAGACCGCTGGCCCTAGTACAGCTGTAAAAACATTTCTGGGGTCCCCACAGAGAGCTCCAGTGCCAGAAGCATTGTGCTATCTTCAAGAAATGCTTCCCCAGGGACCCAGGCCTCTGCCAGCCTGTCCACCCAAGGGGACGTCCCTCGGCCACCCCTCCAGTCCCTCGGATCTGTTTGTTGCCTGGCGACAGCCCTCCATGGGAGCCCCATCTTCTGGCACATTAAGGACACACATCCTGCCACATCCCAGTTTCTTTGTGTCCCTTTAGGGACACCCAGTCCAGCCTTGTGCTTTGAGACATCCCTTGAGTCAAGAGCATCTTGTAAAAGGCTCGGGACCGAGGACCCCGCAACAGCGCCTTGTCAAACCCCAGCACGTGATTGCGGGTTTCGGGGCACACCTTCACCCTTGACAGCCTGTCCCTGCTGCCTTCTGGGCCTCCACGCAGCACAGAGCCTGTCAGTCGTCTTGCCAGCGGTCGACCCAGGGTGGCCCATGTCATTAGGGCGCCTTGCTTTAGTTTCGGTGTAGGAAAAGGGCAATCATCTTTTTTTGCTTCTCGATTTCAGACCTCCCTGTTTTTGTTTCTGTAAACTGCCTTTTCCTGGGCCCCCACCCCGCCAAGCACGTGTGACGGTGCTGGGATGAGGTGTCTGGTTTCGCACTTGAGGAGCTCTTCTTTCCGGTCAAACCTGAAGCCATCAGCCATCGGTCACAGCCTTTAGGGGCTGCCCACTGAGCACAGAGCGCCCCAGGACTTCCCAGAAAGAGGAGCTATTCTACGAAGTCCTAGAAACTAGGACACCGTACCGTTAAGAGAGTCAAAACAGAACCAACTCCCTTGTCCTGTGAAAAACATTATAAATATTTTGTGGCTTAGATTAACCTGGACGCTTGTCACTGCAGCAGCGGGCATGGCTCTCTCTAGAGCGGCTGCTTGGTCTGGGACCCAGAAGCCCGCACTATTTCAGAGCTGTGTGCCTGGGCTGCCCAAGGGGACATCCCCCAACTCTACCCTCCAGCTTCAAGGTGGGAAGCTGGGGTGCAGGGAGAGATGGGGCTTGCCCAAGGACGTGGGATCAGAGCCAGGTAAAGGCAGGTGTGCCCAGGTGAAATCAGGTAAAGGCAGGTAAAGGTACATACTCCGGCCAACAAGTCTGCCTCATTCCCCCATCGCTGCCAGAGCCCCGTGTTTTTGCAATGTTTTCCACTCCACCAAAAGGTCTACTGCCCTCCTGTTACCCCCACGCAGCAGATAGTGGGCAAGTCACTCATCTCTCCGTAATTTTGTAACAAGTCCTAGCTCAGACACAAACTTGGTGCTGTCAATACACAAATCCCTCAACGACTCTGCAGGTGCCTCCCGCCTTGCCCTCTGTATCTCCGAGAGGAGTCTGACTACTCTCCATTCATTTGCATGAATTTATTTTCCACGGATGTGTTTTGAGAACTTCCTGAGAATGGCCCTCTGGTTGTAGGAGATGGAGCTGCTAACACCCGAGAACAGAAGGCGAGTTTGCCCTCCTGGAATCTGAGACCACAAGAGGGGCTGGTCAGGAGCTGTTCTTGCTGGGAGCAGGGGGCAGGAGGAGAGGGCCTGGACCTCTGCCCTTGAGGCCGGCTTCCAAGTTTCCTGCTTGGGGACTTCTCCAGGCCTCCTGCCCCTGCCAGTGCAGCCAGAGGAGGGGAGGAGTCAGTTCCAGAGGCCACTCTCAGTCCTGGTGGAAGCCAGGTGGGAGGCTGGGAGGGGAAACTCTCAGTGCCACCAGCCAGCCTTGCCCGACCCCTCCCCCCCCCCGCCAGTTTGGTGCCTCCCTTGCTTACAGCAGAGACCTTAACCAAACACTTATTTGGGGCTCCTCTACCCTCCTCCCTTAATTCTGCTCCCAGGGTCACCTCTCTAATTTGGCAAGCAGTCTGTCCCCAAGTCCAGGTTTCAGGCACAGCTTTCGGGGGGAAACCCAAATGACATGTGGTTCTGTGTGATGTCGATGAGGCCCCACTCAGTGAGGGACCGCTGGGACTGCCCTGGGGATGAGGGGAACGGAGGCCAGCGTGAAGTCACGCTGAGGAGGGAGAGGGTTTGCGGATGCAAAGCTGCGCTAGCAGCTTGACGCGATTATTGCTCAACCGACCATGCCAGAAGGCCCCATTCCAATGAGCTCAGAGACTCGTGGGGTTTCCTTGGCAAGCAAACAAATTAGAAAACGTTAAGTTCACCAGCATAGGCAATAGAGCAGAGCTATAAAAAACGAAAACAGGGGAGCCTGGGTGGCTCAGTGGGTAAGGCCTCTGTCTTCAGCTCAGGTCATGATCTTAGGGTCCTGGGATCGAGCCCCGCATCGGGCTCTCTGCTCAGCAGGGAGCCTGCTTCCCCCCCTCTCTCCCTGCCTCTCTGCCTACTTGTGATCTGTGTGTGTGTGTGTGTGTGTGTGTGTCAAATAAATAAATGAAATCTTTTAAAAAAATCAAAAACAAAAACAAAACAACAACATGCATGAGGGAGTGAGGGTTATCCCAACAACGCCGCCATGCTTCTATGTTAATTCATCCATTAGGAGATACATCTGATCCAAAGAACCTTCTAGTTAAAAGAAAAGAAAAAAAGAAAGGATTGGCTTGAGAATATTTTAATATTGTTCAGCTTTAAATATGAAAAACCCAAGGCAGCATTACATTCCATATGAAGTGTGAAATCCTTCTCATTCCATCCAGGAACAAGATACAAGAGCTGGCTAACATCCCCATTTCCGAATATTTCTCTGGAAGTGCCAGCCCATGCGATTGAGCAAGAAAATTCAATGGGAAAGGTTAAGTATTTTTAAAAAGAAGGCAAACATGTCATTAGGGGAGGCGCCGTGATTTTCTAACTGGCTGAAACGAAGCCTATCATTTTTGTCTGTCTCTTTACCCATTTCCATTCCCGTCATTTCCACTCCTGTAATTCCCACTCCTGTGACGGCGGAGAGAAGCCGCAGAGCTGCTGAAAAGGTGATGGTGGTAATGTGCTCAGAAGCACGCCTCGCACGGCTCGCGCTCCGGGGGCTGCTGCCTCTGCTGCTCTCAGACAGGGCCTGTCAGTGCCGTGAAGCTGCAGTTCTTCCTCTAAACCACATTAAATTCAAACCCTCTGTTGGGGAATAAGCATGCAAAAATATATATATATATTTTATATATATATAAAGACATAGATATAAAGTGGCCAAAGCCACTTATATCTAGAACATAAAAAAGATTAAGTTAAAAAGGCAATCCCAGGGGCACCTGGGTGGCTCAGAGGGTTAAGCCTCTGCCTTCAGCTCCGGTCATGATCCCTGGGTCCTGGGATTGAGCCCTGCATTGGGCTCTCTGCTCCGCAGGGAACATGCTTCTCCCTCTCTCTGCCCGCTTCTCTGCCTACTTGTGATCTCTGTCAAACAAATAAATAAAATCTGTAAAAATAAATAAATAAAAGAAATTTGAGGTTTTCCCTAATTAAAAAAAAAAAAAAAAAAAGGCAATCCCAACAAGAACATAGGCAAAAGATTTGAGCAGCCCTCACCCAAGAGGCCATCGAAATAGTGGGCAAGCGTATGGAAAGTTGCCCGATTTATTAGTGCACAGAGAGAAAAGAGGCCCACCGTGAGATCACCTCCAATCTGCCAACCTGAGAAAGGCAGGACGTACTGAATGCTGGAGAGGACGCGGGTCCTCGCACAGTGGGCACCGCCGGTGGCTGCAGGACAGCGCCTTGGGAAGGGGTTCTGCAGTGTGTGCTGGGGCCACACTGCTCTGTGCAGAGGTGCTCACCTGGGAGCCACGAGCACGTCTGTGCACAGGAAGGTGTGGGCAAGAGGGCTGCCGGCGCTCAGCAGAGATGGGAAGGAACAGTGGCGCCACGTTCCCGCAAGCCGATCCCATCCACAGCAATGACGGATGAGCCCTGGCCGCACGCAAAGCAGGACTAATCTTGTAATTGGCACGTTACGTGAAAGATGCACGTACTGTGTAATTCCATCTGTATAAGGCTGGAAAATAGGCAGGCATGATCTGTGGTGTTGCACGCTGGCAGAGGGAGACAAGGGGACTTTCTGGGTGCTGGGAACACGCTGTCCCTGGGTCTGGGAGCTGCACGCGTGGGTGGGTTCACGCTGGGAAAATTCCTCGGGCCCCAAGGTTATGATTTATGCCTTTCCATAGAGCTGCTAGTCTGTGATAAAAATCGACTTTGGCGTAACAAGAAAAACCTCCAGAAAGAACACAAGCGAAGGAGGCCCGACGTTAAACATACGAAAAAGCTACCGTAATTACCAGGAGGTCGCCGACGGCGTGGTCACAGACACAGAAATGAAGGCAGCCTCGCCAGGGCCTGCGTCTCCCTTTCCTCCGGATTTCGTTGCCACCGCGCCTCCTTGACCGCCTGCTCACGTGGGAGCTCGAGGGTGGTCTGGGCATCAGCGCTGTGTGCTTCCGGGGGCCTGGGGTCTCCTTGCTCACCGGGACATGGGGCTCCCACGCACAGCCTGGCGCTCCGCACACGCCCAGCACGCACCCAGCTTGATTTCAGGGAAGAGAGGGAGGGAGAGGCCGCATGCGGGGGAGCCCAGGATGGAACTCAGTCTGTAATCACGTGTTTTAAAAATGTATTTAAAGGGGGAGCCTGAGCGGCTCAGTCAGTTAAGTGTCTGTCTTCAGCTCAGATCGTGATCCTGGGGTCCTGGGATCGAGCCCCGCATCCGGCTCCCTGTTCAGCGAGAAGTCTGCTTCCCTCTCTCTCTGCCTGCTGCTCCCCCTGCTTGTGCTCTCTCCCTCTCTCTCGGTCAAATAAATAAATAAAAATTTTTAAAAATGTATAAAAAGAAGAAGTAGGCAATAATTGGTGTTTATTGGCCCAGCAATTTTTGAGAAATACAGCTAAATCCCTTACCCACTCCTCCTGACAAATGACAGATGAAAGGTATTGCCACTAGGGGTGCCTGGGGGGCTCATTTGGTTAAGGGTCCCACTCTTGGTTTCAGCTTAGGTCATGATCCCAGGGTCATAGGATCGAGCCTGGTCACAGGCTCCACGCTCAAGGGAGAGCCTGCTGGAGATTCTCCCTCTTCCTCTGCCCCTCCCCCACTTAAATAAATACATAAATAAATAAATACAATCTTGTTTTTCAAAAAAAGATGTAGCCATTAAATGCAAAATAATAAAACATCAGAGAATGGCGCAGATGACAATTCTCAGAATTTCAAGGTAGAGAGAGCTTGGAAGGCCTTTCTAAACATGTCAGATATCCCAAGGGGGAAAGGTGAAATCAGGCCACATGGGAGTGAGGACCTCTCACGGGACGACAGCCCCGGAAGCAAAACCAAGCTAAAGGAAGGATGAACGGCCAGAGAACAAATTCAAACCTATGTGTTAAAAAGTTAACACAGGCCCTACGTAGAAAGTAGACATCTATTTAGAAGTAATAGAAACATCAAAAAGCCTACTCGAAGAATGGATAAATGACAGAAAAAGAAAAGTTACTTTAAAATAACAAAAAGTGGCGAAATCTTTTCAGCCAATGGTGACTAGAATGGCTGATCATCCACGTGGGAAACAAGTACAGCTTATACTCTCTAAAAAATTGTGTCTGCGTGATCAGAGATCAACATAGCAGATCAGAGCTGCACGACCCCTAGAGCAAAAGCAGGAGAAAGCCCCTCTGGTTTGGGGTCAGGCACCAAGGTTTTCACGACCACAGCAGAAGTGTGCGAAAGAAAAGAAAATGGGCAAACATGAAAGTTTAGACCTTCTGCTCTCTCAAGGGCATCCTGTCAAGAGAAGAACAGTCATGTCACAGAGGGGGAGAAAATCCTTACAGATCGCGCACCTGGACGGAATTCTCCGAGCGCCGTCTTGGAACTCAGCACCGGTGACCCGGCAGCTCGGCACAGACGTGGCAGGGGACTCGGGCAGCCCTTCCCCCACAGCAGAGGCGCAGGCCGCCCACAGCACAGGAGAAGGCGCTCCGTGTCGTCAATCATCAGAGAAAGCACACGCCCCTAAGAGCGACTTCAAGAAAAACAGTGCCGGCCGAGAATGGAGCGTCAGACCCTCCTCTGTGCCTGGTGGTCCTGCGCGGGCACACCACCACCCTGGAAAGCAGCTTGGTAATGCCTCGCGAAATTAGCCTACATGGAATAGAGGCTCTCGTGTACGCGTATTTATCCGAAAGAAATCATGCGCTTGTGTTCACACCATAGTGTGTGACTGCTTGCGGCTCTTTGTCAGGGACCGGGGGGCGTCCAGGACCTGCCCTTCACACCCCCCTCACCCATCTCATGTCCAGCCTATCGCCATCCCAGCAGGTACAGGAACCCCGACCTCCGTCCACCCCCACACACGGTCAGTCTCCTGCCGCTCGGGCCCTGCTGCCTCACTCACGGTCCTGGGGCCGCTCCTGCCCTGCAGTAACTCATGGGCTCCCAGCTCCCTGGGCCAAGTCCCAGCTCCTCCTGAGACCCTCAGGTGTCCCCACCTTCTCACCCCGCCCCCCCTTACCCCTCTCAGGAGTGGCCCCCCCGTCCCCTCCCTTCAGGGAAACTTCCTGCCCTGCTCCCATCTCCATTCCTGTCCCACCCCGCTTGGCGGGATGGACATCCAGTCCTCACAGACGCCGGGCCCAGCTCTCCCTCCACCGGCTGGAAATCCTGGAGTGGGAGGAAGGCTGTCTTGAGCGGCTTGGGTGCCCATTCCCAGGGCCCCAGTGGATGTTGGAGCGAAGGGCGGGTGTTGGAGGCCCAAAGGTGGGGGGCAGGCAGAGATCTGGCACAGAAGGTGGGTGGCAGGTGTGAGAAGGAAGGGAACTCCCACCCAAGGAGAACTCCGCACCCATCCCCCACAGTGGAAGTTCACAGCGAGGCCTTAACAGGGCTCAGCGGCTACACCGTCCAGGTGGTCTCAACCCCACATGGCTCTCTCGAGGCTGAGCCCATGGCAACAGCTCCCACCTCGGCGCTTTCCAAGGACAGGAAGGCGGGAGGAGCCTCCGATGGCCCAGGGCCAGCACATGGGTCACATCCTCTCCCCTCTCTCACCTCCTGCAAACCAAGTCTCTGAATTAATCTAATGGAAGAAACTCAGCTCCGAGGGAGCCCAATGTGCGGGGGGTAAATCCGACACAGGTCCCGGCACGAACGGCTCAGAATCAACACGGAAAGGAGGCCGCGTGTGCCACCTTCCCCTGCAAGAGAAGACATTGCTAAACACGCACGTGGGGCCGGTGAGGGAGAGGCAGGTTGACAAACATGGGTCCCGGGCCACGGCGCACCAGCAGAAACCCCGTAGTAATTCAGCGTGTACGAACGTGGAACGCTGATTTTCGTTGGGAGAGGAGACTTCCAGGCGTCCACTCCTCCGAGAGTAACATCTAAAGAGAGTAACATTTTCTCGCGTCAAAGAAGGAAGGGATTGATGACAACAAGTCGTCTCCTCTGTGGCCCCTGTCTGGGAAGGGGAGGGGGCGGCTCAGTAGGCTTCCCGCTTTGAAGAAAGGCCTTCTTGCTTTGCCCTTCCCGAAGTCAGAGTTAAGGAAATTAATTCTAGGTGGAAGAAGTAATATAAAAGTCAAAAGAAAATGTCAAACAGTAAATGATTTGACTTCCTCCCACCTGAGTCTGATCGACCTCTCTGTTGACAGCCTGACAGGCTCTGAGCTTCTCACTCCGCAGGAGAGGCGGACAGGGGGATCATCTCCTCCAAGGCGATTTCCTTTCCCTCTCTCTCTAGACCGGGCCTGCAAGGAGCCGCAGGGTGTGGGGCAGGAAAACAAGGGGCCGCTCCTGCGTAGCAGCTTTGGGTGGGGCTGGGTATGGGGTCCTGAGACAGGAGACCATTTCAATGGGGCTGTGCAACCTGGAGTCCGGGGGAGCCGCAGGAGCCCCACTGAGGAGCCTGGGTCCTGCTGCTGCCCCACGTCCCCCCATGGGGACAGTAGGCTGCCACCCCCCACCAGGGCAGGACCACCGCGGTGGGTAAGCCAGGGCCACTGCAGTGCTCATGACTGGGGAGTCTGGGGTCGCCAGCCAGGCTGACACGTTACCAGCCTGCAGACGGGTGGGCTGTGTCCCGCCGCTGTCCTCCCTGCCTGTCCCCTGCCATCACGCAGCAGCCGGTTGAACCTGCTGTTATCTCGGTGGCCTGGACGCCCCGAGACCCAGCCCGTGTGCCCCGAGGTAGCTGTTCCCTGGAAACGCCGCTCTACCGTCTCGTGTCCCCGACGTTTGTTGGACGCCTCCTACAAATTGACTTCAGATATGGAAACAGCCGTCAGCCACTTGAGTGGGGCAGACCCCCCATCACCTGGATCTCCTCCCTTCTCCCGCCGCATTGTCCCAGCCTCCACTCGATCCCTGTGGGCAAAGCGGGGGTGTCCGGAGCCCAGGGTGCCAGGAAATACTGAACAGTCACTCTTGTGTTCGTGAGGGTCATGTTATTGTTATTACTATGACCACGTTACCATTATTTACAATTGCGATGTTGCTGTTCCATTGTTATTAACAGCAACGTTATAAGTGAGTGCGATTATGAAAACAGCAATCTGAAGGAACACTGAAGTTGTGTCAAGGGGATGGTAAAGATAAAAGCCCCATGCATCTTCTCATGGGGAAAACCACCTCTCCCGTCTCTGTGTGCTGCCACCCCCACCGGGCACATTTCTGAAGTAGAGGGAGGCCTGAGTTTGGGAGGAGGGGAGAGCTGAGGCAAGCTTCTTTGATCCTAGAATCTCTCGGATTTGTGTTATGGACAATGTCAGCTGATGCTCATTGGGCCCCTGCAAGGTTTTGGACCTCAAAACCGCCCCACCCACACCCCCTGAACAAAACAAACAGGTAATTGTGTTGTTGTTGTTGTTGTGTATTTGGCAAAACAGGCCAGTGGAAGAACGCATCTCAGAAGTCTGGAGCACGGAAAACAGGATCCGTCCTGAAGGAGGCCGACTGGCCGGGTGGGTGGGTCCAGCGCAGAGCTGGCGCCCACTGTGCCATCTGCGACCCGAGCCCTGGGTCCATGTGTACCAGCTGGAGGGTGCTGGGGGGCCGGTTTGGTCACACTGAGCCCCAGATTCCTTGTTTGTCAAAGAGGGACAATAATAGCGTGTGTATTTCATAGGGTTTTAAGACGGTAAGTGAAATGATGCATAGGAAGTAGCCCCGCAAGAGCCTGCCATATAAGACATGTGAGTGTTCCTTGTCATTAGGAAGACTGGCTGAGAGAGTCAGATATTTAATCGAGAAATAGAAGCCTGGGGTTGGCACGGGGGCTGCCACCAAGCCCCGGGAGAAATGGCGGACGGAGCATATTTGACCTTGCCCAGCTCCTGCTGGCCGTGCACCGTCTGGGAACTCCAGGGTGGCAATGGGGGCTTCCACGCACAGAACCTTCAGTGACGTGATGCTGTATTCGGAGCACACTCTCAAATTCAAGAATTGGGGGGTGGCGCGCATGAAAACAGGAAGGATGGATTTTAGTGCAAGTTTCAGAATTCTGAGAGTACGCATTTTTTTATAATAATAAAGTGAATTGATTTTTCAATTAAATTTTCAATTAAAGTTAATTGGATTTTTTAAAGACAGTAAAAGCTGCCCCCCACCCCCCACCCCCGTGCTTGCTGATGGCTGTGCCAAGTGGCTCTGTGTCTGCCCTGAGCCGAGGTCCCTAGATACTCAGGAAACTGCCTGGGAACCATCTGGGGACACCAGTCTTCCTCGGCGCCCGCTTGGCCATCTGACTACACTCTCCCTTCTCGTCCAAGCAAGCTGTGCCTGTTTTCCACCTACAGGACCCCAGTGACCCAACATTCCACCCAAAAATGGTGCTGCAAACATTCATTTCCCCATTTGCTGGACAAAAGACAGGAGAGCCCTATGGTGCCTGTAAGGAAAAGGGAGCGCCGCCCCCTGGGAGCCTGCTCAGGCTTGCGTGGGACTCTGGACTGTGTCCCCAGGAGCGTAGTTGGCCCTGGGACGTGCTCAGGTGGGGCTGGGCCCGTGGCCGGTGAGCAGACTGGCAGGAGGCATCCCCATGTCGCTGGAGCAGTGAGCGGGGTCTTTCTACCCCCATCAGGGGGATGCCTGAGGACAGAAGAGGGTTTCAGCTTGCCCCACCCAGAGGTCCTCTCAAGCCCCCTTCATTAGCAATGACTTAATGGTGTTGCCGAACAAGTGTTTGCATTGTAGGCCATGGCACAGAAGGTTGATTGGCTCGGTAATAACTTAATTATGAAATGTGCATCACAAGGAATTATAAACAGTCCTTCACTTACTGGCTCTTTCTCAGCTTCTCCCTGTGGCTCCCCCGAGTGCCTTGCAGCGCTGGCGCCGTGGGCGGCGTCCACCAAGAGCACTGCGGGCCGAGAGGGACCATATCTCGCCACCGTGAAAGGCACCGAGGGAAGCGGGGCAGGGAGGCTCCAGAGCCAAGCCCTGAACACGCGGACGGGTGTGCAGTGTGCGATCAATGATTTGAAGAACCACTAAATATGGATAACTTCCATACCCGGTTTTTTTTTTTTTTTTTTTTTTTATTCTATAATGAGAGCTGGGGGGGCTTCAGAGGCTGGTGCAGGTGTGAGTGTTCGTCGCCGGTGTGTTGTCAAAATAACAAATTAAACAGAACCCGCGGTTAAAGGAGTCAAGGCAGCTGCGTGCAGTGGCTTCTTGTCTAGGTCGAAGACCTTCATGCCGAGGAGAAGGAAGGGAGGCGGGAGCTCCGGGCACAGATCCCGTGCGTGTGCAAAGGAGAGGGGTGTGTGTGCCGGCGGGTGGCACCGCAAGGTCAGGACCCACCTGCCATCCCAGTCGGAACCCCGACTTCCTCCCCAAGACTGCATTGTGGCACTTGTTGTTCTCAATGGGACCGGTCTCTCCGAGTCCTGGGAGTAACAGTCTCCAACGCTGGGGTGAACCCCCACGCTCAGCGAATTGCGGGGAAGCGCTGATGATCCTTGTACAGGGGGCTGGGGGCCAATGGGGCTGCTGTGGCCTGAAGTGGGGGCATTGCCCCACACATTCTACCAGGGGACAGGAAACATGCGTCTGAACCCGGCCAGCCGGACTGCGAGTCGGTGGAGAGCCCAGTCTGGGGACAGCAATGTTGTCAAGAGGTCCTGCTGCGTGTCTTATGGTGGGGACCCCAGCTGGCACCAGAGAAGGGGGACATCTGGGCTGCCAACAGGGAGCGTGGCAGGTCACAGATCAGAGCATGAAGACTACTGCAAGTGAGGCTCAGATTTTCTTCCCCAACGTCATAGAGGAGGAAATGTGTGTGTTTCTTAAAGACCTGGTTGGAGACTAAACCTTCAGAAGGGGAGGGAGCTGCGGGGCAGGGGCCGGAGGAGCCTGTGTCCACCAGCACAGGCTGAATTAGTCTATGACAACGAACATCCCTGTGTCCGGGTGGCTCAGGGCAGTGAGGATCTGCTTCTCGCTCACCACCGTGGGTCTCGGTGACTCCCCACCATGGCTGTCCCCTCCATGCCTCCAGAATTGGGAGACACCCCCCACCCCCAGCCCTCATCTGCCTTCACGTTCTGTTTCTGCTCAGGCCTTCCTGGCTACCAAATGTCCTGTGGCTACGTGCAACCTCAGGGGGGAAGGTAACATGCCTTCCGCACTGGGAAGCCAGGGGAACCAGAAATGGAATTGCCTGGCCCTCGCAAAGCTCATGTTGAGACCATGTTTTCTGCAGAAATGCAGAAGGCTCAACTTTCCTTAGGCACCAGGGCTCACACCGTGGGTGGATTGTTCTGACACCGGTAATGTCTTCTCCCTGGGAGCGCACAATCTAGTCCCTCCTGTATCGATAAGAGAGTGTTAAAATCACACATGTGCACATGCACACACTCCTAGACCAGTGGCATGGTTTAGGCCCAGCAGCATGGATGAGCTTGGTCTCAGGGTGCAGGAGACCTGAATTTGGGTCCCGACTGGTACCCACCAGTACCTTCTTTTTTTTCTTTTTTGTAAGATTTTATTTATTTATTTGACAGACAGAGATCACAAGTAGGCAGAGAGGCAGGCAAGGAGAGAGAGGAGGAAGCAGGCTCCCCGCGGAGCAGAGAGCCCGATGTGGGGCTCGATCCCAGGACCCTGAGATCATGACCCGAGCCGAAAGCAGAGGCTTTTACCCACTGAGCCACCCAGGCGCCCCCCAACCAGTACCTTCTAAACCTCAGTTCTCTCATCTCCTGGATGGGATAACGACGACCACCCCATCCGGTTGTGCCGACAAGTCAGTGAGATAATTTGAGCAAGGGGCTCAGAGTAAGGGCTCCAAAGGTGAGATTTTGTTACCTATTATCATTGCTGGTATTAATAGCATAAATCACATTCCACTTGCTAACGTGCACACAATTCAAGCCCAGAAAACAATATGGAGCAAGATCGCTCCAGAACTGATACACGAGCCACGGTCAGCTCGGGAGGTTGGTCTGACGCCCTGCTCTGGCCCTGCAGAACCCCAAAGTCCTTCGTCATTTCTTTCTGTGCAGTGCCTGGGTGACGCTGTTGTTCTGAAAATAGCTGCTGCACTCCACCCTCCCACCCCACCCCGCCGCCCCTCCGGGGGGCCGAGGGCACACCCCCACCCCATGGCTCTGGCTGGCTTTGTTCGGTGGAATCTGGGTGGGACCGACCATTCTGAGCCCGCACAGGTGCGGTACGCTCACACGTCACGATACCCTGAGCGTGGGGGTGCTCCGACAGCCTCGGTCCCAGAAACGACGGGTGTGTGGACCACAATGGACCCAAAGTTCATCCCACCCACAGCTTGGAACCCCGTCCAGCAGAGCCCAGGGGGCTGGTAGGGCCAGGGGCAGCCCCCCACCTCTGAGTAAGAAACACATGCGTAGGGGTGGAGAGCCCCTCCGGGGTTGTTCGTTACTGTAGCAAAAGCAGACTACTCTCACGTTAAATGAGATACATTCGTTCCGGCAGAGTAGTATGTCCTGGACTGGAAGATGGTAGAGTAGTTTGTAGACTGGAAAATGGCTAGCTTGAAACGCTTTCTCTTGTTATATATGTATTCAAACCTTCCAGGCTTGCACACACCCATAAATAACAAACATATGTGGACATGGGGACTCAAATGCTGATATTTGCCTTTTGATTTAGGGGAATTAAGGCTGATTCCTCACAAATGCTGTTTTGCATTCTTTTTAAATTAGAACATTATTACATGGAGGTTTAAAAAAAAGGTCCAAACCTGATCAACAGGATATCCACGAGAAAAGCCTTTCTTCTACTGTGACCCCGCCCAGTCTCACTTATCAGAGGTAATACGTCTGTGGTGTCATTCTAGAAACAGTCCCCATATTTTCAAATGACTCCAATTCAACAATTAGCCAAAAACAAAAACAAAAACAAAAACCTTACAGTTTCATCAGTCTCTCAGTGAACAGACATAATGTTCTAAAATAGTATTATACTTAAGACTAATTCTGAGTGTACTACATGGAGCTAATCTGTTTCTCATTAAAATTATGGATTAAATTGTAATCCCCACATTTCTAGAGGTAAGAAAAATGAAGTCTTTGTACCCTATTTGTTTACCGAATTGAAAGGTTTGTATTTAGCTTTGAAAAAAGAAATCCCATTTAATGCAAGAATTCAGGATTACTCTTTCTGTCATTAGATCCATTTTGAAATCTTTATTAAAGGATTTGAGAGAAAAGAAAACATTCCTTCAAGGTCCGGTTGGTTCTCCGACACTCCTGGGCCTGCCCTGAAGATTACAGATTCTTCCGTTCTAGTGGAATTTGCCACTGAACGCTGAAGCCACATGAATGGGAAGAAAATAAGTGCCCTGTTAGGTCTTCTGGAAGTTTACTGTGTGTTTGTTTCTACAATACAGATATGTTATTCACGGAGGCAACCAGGGGGAAGAAGTTTAAAGAATCTGGCAGTTCCTATAGGAATCAGGGGACACACATGGGCCGGGTTCCCAGGGCGTATGTGTCCTTCTCCTATTGGAGAGTCTCGTCTCTCCTGGTTTGAAAGAGTTAAGTCATTGCAATCGGCTACTTTGTCTGTAGAATGTGACCTGTGCTGGGTCAGGGGCAGCCCCAGTCTCCCAGGAAGGTGGTTTCACCATCCATCCGGGATGAGAAAAGTAAGACCTGGGGAGCACGGTGTGGCCGCCCAGCCCTGTCCTGCAGGAAAAGTCTTTGGTTCCTGACATCCTGCCTTCAGTGGCCCCTTTCTGGTCCTTTCTCCATGATCCATAATCTCCTGCTGGCCTCCCCTTTCCCAGAAACCCCGCCCACGGGGCTCTGCCTTGTCCTGGATCTGGAAGACCAATGGTGGGGAGCAAAGGGCACCAAGATGGGGGAATTGAAGTCGGAGTCTTGACCACGTTGGGAAACAGCGTGGCAGGTTCTCAAGCCCTGAAGCACGTACACCAGCCCCCGCCCGCCGTATGACCCAGCCAGAGATGTGAAAGCTTAGGTCCGTGCGAGGACTCCTGCAGGGACGTCCATAACAGCTCTGTCGGAACATGCAAAGCCCGGAAGCAGCCCGGTGGCCCAAGAGCAGGTCAACAGACAAGCAAAGTGTAATCCGTCCACACCGCAGACACACGGCAGGAATAGAGGAGTGAGTTATCTACACACGACAATCTGGGCTGATTTCAAAATAAAGATGCCCAGTGAAAGCTGGTGCAAAGAGAAAGAGAGAGAGAGAGAGAGAGAGGCCATACTGCATGATTCCATTCATAAAAAAGTCTAGAAAGTGCCAGCAGGTTCTCTGGTGATGAAAAGGGCAGCAGCCTGGGGTCAGGGTTCTACGGGAAGGAGGGATGCCCATGGGGCAGGAGGGAACCTTGAGGGCGAGCGGTGGGCCGTGATGGTCGTGTGGGTGTGCACCCATGGTTCTCACGTGGGGACCGACGTTGCCCCTCACGGGACACTGGAGACATTCTTGCTGTCTCCCCTGGGGGGGCCGCTGCGGGAGTCTAGAGACCAGGGACGGCGTTAAATAGCCCACAAGGCACAGGATGGCCCCTAGAACAGAGATTTTCCAGCCCCAAACGCCAGTGGTGGTGAGGCTGAAACCCTGGTGCGGGGACGGACCAAAACGACAAGTCGTACTCCTGACAAATGGCCAGTGTATCGTATCTCAGTCCTACGTCAATCAAGCTATGAAACAATATGACGTCTCTGCCCTGCCGCTTGCTGGCTGGGCGACCCTCGGGTGTCCCGCCACGTCTCCCAGCCAGTTTCCGCTCTGCAGGCCGGGGGCAACCCTGACTGCCCGGCGCTGTTTAGCATGAAAAGAGCTCCTGAGATGTGAGCCGTTTGCAGGCTCGTGGGACTGACTCCAGCCGTCCGGAGAGGAACGGGGCGTAAATCACCCATGGAAATCACATTTCCGCTGGCTCCAGTCCTCAGAACACCGTGGGCCAAAACAGACAACCTCCGAGTGTTCAGGTCACGGCCCCCGGCTCGTGGGGCGGGGCAAGGGGCGCGGTGGGACAGGCGGTCAGGCCACCTGTCGGAAACAAGGACTTTTTTCTGGATGACCTTGAGTCCTGGCTCTCAGTCTGACCTGCTCGTGAAACACGACCCTGATACAATTTATGTAAAAGTACATACACCGTGGTGGGATTTTGTTTGTTTTTTTAATTTTTGGCCAAGGTTATCGTTCATTGGTCTTTGGCCACAGAAACACTTAACAGAATTGAAGAGGCTTGCAGGTCCGCGGAAGCCCACCTCTCTCGCCCAGGCTGGCCCTGCCTGGGCTTGGTGCCAGCGGAGCCGTATGCGGGTCGCTGATGCTGGAGACCCAGGCATCGCGGCCTCATCCCCTTGGGCCCCCCTTGCTCAGACTCAGCCGCACCTTGAGGAAGATAAACAGGAGCACAGCTTAGGAGACGAGTGCCGAGCCCTCAATCAGCTCTTTGTTGACGTGGGAGCCGGGTGGGAAAGCGGGAGGAGCTCGCCACCAGAACACAGCACCTTTGTCCTGACGCAGCTCCCCTTCCAGGTCCCGTCGGAATCCAGGGGTTGGGGAAGTGGGGTTACTCGACCCTGTGACGCCCTGTGGCGTCTCCAGTCCTGAGGTCTGTCCCCCGGAGATGGCAGGTGGAGGGGGGCAGCAGGAGGCGCAGATAGCTGCTGGGCTCCCCGATGGGGCCCCCCTTTCCCCTACGAGATGTGGCAGGCTCTGAGGGCATCTTAAGGGAGGCAGCGACACAGGGGGGCCGGGGCCCCAGGACCCTCCAGCTGTGCTCCTCTGGGAACATAG
>PISX010029460.1:0-20021 GCA_004024625.1 Mellivora capensis
CACAATCTGGAGGTTGTTAGTTATGACAGCATAAATTGGCCCAAGCTGATTGATGGTATGTTATACTAACAAATTATCTCCAAATCTCAGGCCTTAAAAAAAAGAAAGATTATTTCTCACTCATGCTGTATGCACCAGTGGCTAAGCAGGGGAGTCAATATTTACCACATGGTCAATACTCATGAAAGACTCCACCATCTTTTGATGCTTTTGAATATTTGAATACTTAAAAAAACCTGAGCACATATTAGAAAGAAAGGGAGTCTCAACAAATATTGGTATCATATAGACCAAACATCAGCAATGTCTAATGAAATAGAATTAGAAATATCCACAAAAGATAGCTTAAAAATTCCATATTTTAAAATATTTTAGAATCCTATTTTAGATCATGTAAGAGTTGAAAAGTAAGTGGAAAGTGGAAATTAAAAAATACTTAAAAGTAGGCAAGGGAGAGGAGCCTAGGTGTCTCAGTCAGTTAAGTGTCTGCCTTTAGCTCAGGTCATGATCTCAGGATCCCTCTGGAATCCCGCATCTGGCTCCCTGCTCAGTGGATGGTCTGCTTCCCCCCTCTCTCTCTGCCTGCCCTGGCCTGCTCTCACCTGTGCCCATGCTTTTTCTTTCTCTCTCAAATAAATAAATAAGATCTTTTTTTAAAAAGTAGGCAAGGGGGGGGGCGCCTGGGTGGCTCAGTGGGTTAAAGCCTCTGCCTTCAGCTCAGGTCATGATCTCAGGGTCCTGGGATCGAGCGAGCCCCGCATCGGGCTCTCTGCTCGGCAGGGAGCCTGCTTCCTCCTCTCTCTCTCTGCCTACTTGTGATCTCTGTCTGTCAAATAAATAAATAAAATCTTAAAAAAGAATTAAAAAAATAAAAAAGTAGGCAAGGGATATAAAATTTGTAGAATGAAAACAAAGCAATACTCAGAAGGAAATGTATATCATTAATTTTTTAACTGAAAGGAGTGAATAAATAATTGTCTTTAATTTTAAAATGAACCCAAATAGAGAAGAAAATGGAAAAACCCAAAATTAAGCAAATATAAGTATATCAGTAGAAACAGATATGTGTGTATGTGTTTACATATATATATATATATATATATATATATATATATTTATTTATTTATTTATTTAAAAAGCCTAATAAATTCTTGGCAAGCATTCCCAAGGAAGACAAAAAGAACATAAGGAAACGATAACAAGAATGGAAGTGTGGCTATAAGCAGAGACAACAGATACATAAGTATATGAGACTATACAACTAATTATTGCTGTAGTCAATCTTTTTATTCTTGGATTATATCTTTAAGATAAATATAAGTAGTGCTGAAAGATCTACCCCTCAAAAGGCACCAGACATTCATAATTTACAAATGTATTTTGTATAATAACCAAAGAACAGAGGAACAGATAATTCCAAGTTTTACAATTATTCCAGAAAATACAAAAAGATGGATTACTCCCTGACTCATTTTATAAGCTAGCATAACCTGGATACTAAAACAAATAAGAAAATGAAAACATAGGCCGAAGCGGGTTAAAATTTATTACAGACAACATAATGATCTGCCTAGAAACTTCAAAAGAACGAAGTAACAAATATTCATGCTAAGATGTGGCCTGGTACATAATCAACATACATACAAAAGCCAATAGCTTTGTATATTCCTGCAACAACCAATTCAAAATTGTAGCAAGGAAAAAAGGATTCTATTCACTGAAGCTAGAGTATCTTGAATTTAATTTTAAAAAAAATGTTATTAGGCCTCTATTCTTACGGAGAAAATTTACTGAAAGAATTAAAAGATCTTAATAAAAAGAAAAAAGATTGTCAGGAGGAAGACCTTCCTCTGCCCTATTATCCTTCTAGCTCCACTTAGAATCAAAATGCCTTGAAAAAGATTAATGGGAGAAAATCCAATTTAATAGCATATGTATGGGGAATCCACACAGACAAGAAATTCCAAAGACCATGAAGAAACCTGAAGTTTATAGGAAATAAGAAGGGAAGGGGCAAGGATACAAAGGTGAGAAAGTCTATTAGCAATAAGGCAATGTTGGAAAAACAAGGTTACTCTGTTATGTAGATTAATAGCTCCCTTCCTGTTATACTCTCCTTTCCAATGTAAATTTAGGCACTTGTCAGGGAGGCAGAGAGCTTTTCCTATATCTACAGGGTTTTAATTATTTTTTTTGTTGATTTTAATTATTTTTAACTCAAAATAATCTTTATGCCAAAATGGCCCATCTTGCAGCAGCTTGCTCTGAGTTGCTACAAAATCATAGTTTAATATTCAATATTATGATAGAAGCAGCACTTCAAATCAGTGGGGAGATAAATCATTCAATAAATTTTTCTGGGAAAATTGAAAATGTTAGAGGAAAAAATAGATTCCCAGAGCACACCACACAAAACAGTAAATTCCATGGAGATTAAGGGCATAAACATAAAAATAAGACAATTCTAAGGTTTTGGAAGAAAAGATAGGAAACTCTCTTTATGCTTCTGCATAGGAAATACTTTAAACAGTCATAGAAATTAAAAAATCATAAATGATAAGAAACATAAATATTTATGATCAAAGGAAGATATCTTTGACATTAATGATTATTAAGCTTTAATAATATGCTGACTTGCACTCCCTAGATGTCACAGGTGGTCTTTTTAAAAAAAGATTTTATCTAATTGTAAGGAAGAGAGAGAGAACAAGGGGGGAGGTGAGGCAGCAGTCAAAGGGAGAGGGAGAAGCAGGCTCAGGGCCCAAACAAGGAGCCTGATGTGGTGCTCTATCCCAGGATCCTGGGATCCTGACCTGAGCAAAAGGCAGATGCTTAACTTACTGAACCATCCAGTCATCCAGAGATAATCTTAAATATGCTCAAATGGCTATATAGTTTTGTGAAATGTGCACTGACACGATAATTTCATTTCAATTGGTTTACATCAGGGATGGGAAATTCAGCTCACTGGTTTTGTAAATAGATTTTTATTAGAACACAACCACACTCATTCCATTTCCTATTGCCGGTGGATGCCTTGGTGCTACAATGACAGAGTTGAATAAGCTGGGAAAGAGACCTTAAGTTCCTCAAGCCCTAAAACATTTACTATCTAATTCTTTTCAGAAAAAGTTTGCCAACCCCTCATTTATATCACCTTCTCCCCTGTGCTAGGAGTTTCACTGTTACATTTCCTTCCATGTCAGGAGGCAGTTGTATTAGCCAGGGTCACTTTTGAAACTGGCTAAAGAAGATTTGAATGGAGGATACTTACATAGAATTTAGATTAATTGCATATATTTAGGTGACTTGCAATAACTTCTGTGGATGGAAACAAAACATTATCGAAATTAAAGAGCCAGGAACCAGCCTATAAAAAAAAATTCTTCCACATACCAGGCAGACACAAAATGTACAGAGGATTTGGTTTTCAAAATGGACGTTCTCTTCTGTCAGAAATATTCTTATTAATGCAGCGTTATAATTACAAGCACACCACACATTTTTTAAAACTTTCCCTTGGGCATTCAGTTAAATAAAATTTATCAAATTCTGGTGCTTAAAGAGCCCCAATTTTTAACTACTCCAAACAGGGAGTTTATCTGTAAGCAAAGTCTCAGGCTTTAAGCATCTCAATATTCTTGTTCTTTTTTTTTTTTTAATTTAATTTAATTTTAGTTTTTTTCAGTGTTCCAAAATTCATTGCTTATGCACTACACCCAGTGCTCCATACAATACGTACCCTCCACAATACCCACCACCACCAGGCTCACCCTACCCTAAACCCTGCCCCTCCAAAACCCTCAGTTTGTTTCTGAGAGTCCATAGTCTCTCACGGTTTGTTTCCCCCTCCAATTTCCCTCTCTCAGTTCTCTTCTCCATCTCCCAATATCCTCCATGTTATTCCTGATGCTCCACAAGTAAGTGAAACCATATGATAATTGACTCTCTCTGCTTGACTTATTTCACTCAGCATAATCTCTTCTAGTCCCATCCATGTTGATACAAAAGTTGGGTATTCATCCTTTCTGATGGAGGCATAATATTCCATTGTATATATGGACCATATCTTCTTTATCCATTTGTCCTCTGAAGGGCATCTTGGCTCTTTCCACAGTTTGGCAACTATGGCCATTGCTGCTATGAACATTGGGGTACAGATGGCCCTTCTTTTCACTACATCTGTATCTTTGGGGTAAATACCCAGTAGTGCAAATGCAGGGTCATAGGGTATCTCTATTTTTAATTTTGAAGGAATCTCCACACTGTTTTCCAAAGTGTCTGCACTAACTTGCATTCCCATCAACAGTGTAAGAGGGTTCCCCTTTCTTCACATCTTCTCCTCCACTTGTTGTTTACTGTCTTGTTAATTTTGGCCATTCTAACTGGTGTAAAGTGGTATCTCAATGTGGTTTTCATTTGAATCTCCCTGATGGCTAATGATGATGAACAATTTTTCATGTGTCTCTTAGCCATAGTCTTCTTTGGAGAAGTCTCTGTTCATGTCTTCTGCCCATTTTTTGACGTGATTATCTGTTTTGTATGTGTTGAGTTTGAGGAGTTCTTTATAGATCTTGGATATCAACCCTTTGTCTGTAGTGTCATTTGCGAATATCTTCTCCCATTCTATGGGTTGCCTCTTTGTTTTGTTGACTGTTTCCCTTGCTGTGCAGAAGTTTTTGATCTTGATGAAGTCCAAAAGTTCATTTTTGCTTTTGTTTTCTTTGTCTTTGGAGACATATCTTGAAAGAAGTTGCTGTGGCCAATATCGAAGAGGTTACTGCCTATGATCTCCTCTAGGATTCTGATAGACTCCTGCCTCATGTTGAGATCTTTTATCCATTTCGAGTTTATCTTTGTGTATGGTGTAAGAGAATGATCGAGTTTCATTCTCCTACACAGAGCTGTCCAATTTTCCTAGCACCATTTATTGAAAAGACTGTCCTTTTTCCACTGTGTATTTTTTCCTGCTTTGTCGAAGATTATTTGACCATAGAGTTGAGGATCCATATCTGGGGTCTCTACTCTGTTCCACTGTTCTATGTGTCTGTTTTTGTGCCAGTACCATATTGTCTTGGTGATTACAGCTTTGTAGTAAAGCTTGAAACCAGGCAACATGATGCCCCCAGTTTTGTTTTTCTTTTTGAACATTTCCTTAGCAATTTGGGGTCTCTTCTTGTTCCATAAAAATTTTAGGATTGTTCATTCCAGCTCTTTGGAAAATGCTGGTGGAATTTTGATTGGGATGACATTGAAAGTATGGATGGTTTTAGGCAGTATAGACATTTTAACAATGTTTATTCTTCCACTCCATGAGCATGGAATGCTCTTCCATCTTTTTATGTCTTCTTCAATTTCTTTCATGTGTGTTCTGTAGTTCTTCGAGTACAGATCCTTCACCTCTTTGGTTAGGTTTATTCCCAGGTATCTTATGGTTCTTGGTGCTATAGTAAATGGAATCAATTCTCTAATTTCCCTTTCTATATTTTCATTGTTAGTGAATAGGAAAGCAATTGATTTCTATACATTGATTTTGATTGATTTTGTATCCTGCCACATTACTGAATTGCTGTATGAGTTCTAGTAGTTTAGTAGTAGTTATAGTAGTTTGAGGGTGGAGTCTTTTGGGTTTTCCATATAAAGTATCATGTCATCTGTGAAGAGAGAGAGTTTGACTTCTTCTTTGCCAATTTAAATACCTTTTATTTCTTTTTGTTTTCTGCTGTTGCTAGGACTTCTGGTACTATGTTGAACAACAGTAGTGAGAATGCACATTCTGTTGTCATGTTCCTGATCTCTAAGGGAAGATCCCTTAGATCTCTAAGGGAAGATCTAAGGGAAGATTTCCCCACTGAGGATAATATTCGCTGCGGGTTTTTCATAGATAGATTTCATGAAATTGAGGAATGTTCCCTTTATCCCTATAGTTTGAATCATTTTAATTAGGAACGGATGCTGCATCTTGTGAAATGCTTTTTCTGCATCAGTTGAGAGGACCACGTGGTTCTTCTCTCTTCTCTTATTGATTTGTTCTATCATATTGATTGATTTGTGAATGTGGAGGCAGAAGATAGAATTAGTGATCTAGAGGACAAACTGATAGAGAAAAAGGATCAGGAGGAGGCCAGAAAAAACAGTTTAGAAGCCATGAAAACAGAATTAGGGAAATAAATGATGCCATGAAATGTTCCAATGTCAGAATTATTGGGATCCCTGAGGGAGAGGAGAAAGAAAGAATACTAGAAGATATTGGTTGAACAAATTCCCCAGGAAAATTTTCCCAGTCTGGGGAATGGAACCAGCATTTGTGTTCTAGATGTAGAAATATAATCCAAGATGAACGAATCTAGAAAGACTTTTAGGTACTTGATTGCAAGACTGACAAATCATAATTTTAGACAAGAGCTTTTGAGAGCAGCTAGGGGGAAGATATTCCTTATGTACACAAGAAGGTCCATCAGAATCACGTCAGACCTGTCCACAGAAACGTGGCAAGCCAGAAAGGGCTGGAAAGACATATTAAGGGCACTAAAGGAGAAGAAACAGCCAAGAATACTTTATCCAGCAAGGTTGATATTCAAAATGGATGGAAAGATAAAGAGCTTCCAAGACCAGCAAGGTCTAAAAGAGTATGTGACCACCAAGCCAGCACTACAAGAAATATTAAGGGGGGTTCTATAAGAGAAAAAGAACCCAAGAATGTCATAGAACAGAAATTTACAGAGACCATCTATAGAAACAAGGACCTCACAGGCAACATGATGTCAATAAAAATGTATCTTTCAATAATCACTCTCGACGTGAACAGCCTTAATGCTCCCCAAGAATGGTATAGGGTTGCAGATTGGATAAAATGACAGGACTCATCCATATGTTGTCTATAAGAGACTCATTTGGAATCTAAGGATACATCCAGACTGAAAGTGAAGGGATGGAGAAGCATCTTTCATGCCAAGGGGCCTCAAAAAAAAAAAGCTGAGGTAGCGATTCTCATATCAGATAAATTAGATTTTAAACTAAAGGCTATAGTCAGAGATAAAGAAAGACATTACATCATCCTTAAAGGGTCTGTCCACCAAAAAGATCTAACAATTGTAAATATTTATGCCCCTAATATCGGGGCAGCCAACTACATAAGACAACTGTTAAACAAGATAAAGAGTCATATTGATATGAATACGTTAATAGTAGGGGATCTTAACACACCACTCTCAGTAATAGACAGATCATCCAAGCCAAAAATCAATAAAGAAACAATAGCATTGAATGATACATTGGACCAGATGGACCTCATAGATATATACAGAACATTCCACCCTAAAACAACAGAATACTCATTCTTCTTGAGCGCATATAGAACTTTCTCCAGAATAGACTACATACTGGGTCACAAATCAGGGCTCAACTGATACCAAAAGATAGATTATTCCCTGCATATTCTCAGACCACAACGCTTTGAAACTGGAACTCAACCAAAAAAAAAAAAAAGTTTGGAAGGAATTCAAACATCTGGAAGCTAAAGACCACCCTGTTTAAGAATGTTTGGATTAACCAGGAGATCAAAGAAGAACTTAAACAATTCATGGAGACCAGTGAGAATGAAGACACTTTGGTCCAAAACCTATGGGTTATGGAAAAGGTGGTCCTAAGGGGGAAATACATAGCCATATAAGCTTCTCTCAGAAAAACTGAAAAATCCAGGATACACCAGCTCTCTTTACACCTTAAAGAACTGGAGAATCAACAACAAATTAAGCCAACCCCACACACAAGAAGGGAAATAGTCTAGATTAGAGTAGAGATCAATGAGATAGAAACTAGGGATACAGTAGAACACATCAATGAAACTAGAAGCTGGTTTTTTGAAGGAATCAATAAGATCAAAAAACCAGTGGCCAAACTATTCCAAAAGCAAAGAGAGAAGACCCAAATTAATAAAATTATGAATTAAAAGGGAGTGATCACAACTAACACCAAGGAAATAGAAATAATCATCAGAAATTATTATCAACAGTTATATGCCAATAAATTAAGCAACCTAGATGAAATGGATGCATCCCTGGAAACCTATAAACTTCCAAAACTGAATCAGGAAGAAATTGACAACCTGAATAGACAAATATCTAGTAACGAGATTGAAGCAGCAATCAAAAACCTCCCAAAAAACAAGATCCCAGGACCCAATGGATTCCCTGGAGAATTCTACCAAACATTCAAAGAAGAAATAATACCTATTCTTCTGTAGCTGTTTCAAAAGCTAGAAACAGAAGGTAAAAACTTCCAGACTCCTTTTATGAAGGCAGCATTACCCTGGCCCCCAAACCATACAAAGACCCCACCAAAAAGGAGAATTTCAGACCGATACCCCTGATGAGTACAGATGCCAAGATTCTCGATAAGATCCTAGCTAATAGGATCCAATGGTACTTTAAAAAGATTACCCACCATGACCAGGTGGGATTTATCCATGGGATGCAAGGGTGGTTCAACATTCACAAATCAATCAATGTGCACCTCAATTTTCAATAATAAAATGAAAATTTTTATCAATCAAGCTACAGAAAAGATGAAATTAACTTTCTATCCTCTATAGAAAATGTTACAAAATCTTTGATATATGACAAAATCATCAGGGATTTGTGACATTTATGATATTTATAATCTCTTTTATATTTGTGGTTCATCGTGATTTCCTTTCTCATTCAAAATATTTACTTTCATATTTAAAATTGTTTTTATAATTGTACTTTATTTTTGAAGAAGCCTTTGGAAATTGTATAATTTTGCCTCACAAATCATGGATCTGATCCTCTATATGTAGGGAAAATAGAAAGTTTCCATAAATGGTAAATGATAAACCTTAGAAACACATTTTCACATATATAACAGGATTAACATTAAGGTATCCAGACTAATTTACAAAAACAAAACAAATTTTTAAAAGACCTTATATTGAGAAGAAAAGAAAACCCATATATTTTCTAATTTTTTTTAATTTATTTATTTGTCAGAGAGAGAGAGGGAGAGAGAGAGAGGGAACACAGGCAGATAGAGTGGCAGGCAGAGGCAGAGGGAGAAGCAGGCTCTCCGCCGAGCAAGGAGCCCGATGTGGGACTCGATCCCAGGATACTGGGATCATGACCTGAGCTGAAGGCAGCCGCTTAACCAACTGAGCCACCCAGGCGTCCCTATTTTCTAATTTTTATCATCGTAAGCAAAACAACTGACCCAAACTGACTTAAAAAATGAGAAGTTCAACATAAATTAGCCTCTAGTTCTTTTTATTAGCCTAGGCTCTGTCTACTGTTCTTCCTCATTTCTGATGATTCCCAGCCCTTGGGTTGATTTTCCTTACGGATTCAAATGGTTGCCAGGAGTTTCTTAGGTTACATGACTCCTATTCACATATTATCACAAAAGTGAGTCCTGAGCTTTGCATTGACTGAAGCACCCATGAATCAATAATCTCTGTAAGGACTGACTGGTTTAGATCTGTGTTACCTGAAATCAATTATTATCAAGAAGGATGGGATTACCCTAACTATCTTCTGCTAATCCCCTTGGAAAAAGCTAATTCTATTCAAGAAACACAGTGGGGTCAATGAGTATTGTGGAAAACATAAAAAACAAACTGGATAACTGACAAAGAATATAAATGTATTTCTCAAAAAAAAAAAAGATACAAATAAGCTGTGAACTTAAACAGAAAGCTGAGTGATGGGCACAAAGTAGTTTATAATACTATTCTGTTCAGGTATTTTTTTTAAAGGTTTTATTTATTTATCTGAGAAAGACAGCATGGAAGGAGGGACAGAGGAAGAACAGAGAAAGAATCTCAAGCAGACTCTGCACTGAGCACAGAGCCTGACAAAGGACTCAATCCAGGACCTTGAGATGATGACCTGAGCCAAAACCAAGAGCTGGATGCTCAACTGACTGAGCCAAGCAGACACCTCCTATCCTGTTCAGTTTGGCAAATATTTCAAAATTTCCATAATGAAACATTATTTTAAAATTTCCCATCATGATTGTGGATTCTTATATTTTCTTTGTGAATTTTTGTCTTACATGAAGCTATTATATTCAATAAATAAATATTTAGAACTATGAGGTTACCATTTATTATTATATTATGTGTTGCTTTTCTTTAGTAATGGTGTTTTAGGGCCTGAATTCTATTTTGTCAAATATTAATATAATTTCATAATCTTTTTTTTTCTGGGTACTATTTGCTTGATACTAATTTTTCATCATTTGACTTCCAATCATCTGTGTCTATATGTTTTAATTCTTCTATACAACATAAAATTGGGTTACTTTAAGCTAGTTTAATAATCTTTGTCTTTTACTTGGTAAATTTAGTTCATTTACAGTACTGTTGAAAAAATGAGAGAAGCATTCACTTATATCCACAGGCAGGCCTGGGAATAAGAGATAGCCCTTTGTATTTCTAGGAGCTCAGCTGGCACTCACAGCTGGGTTATGATGTTCTCATAGGTCTGTGATCATGATGGAGAAAAATGCAAATAAGAACTTTCCATTAATCTTTCATAGCAAAACAAAAATACTGTCCAAACCAAAAAAAGGGCCAAATAATTCCCTTGTCTGATTAATGTTAGTAACTGCTGCTTCCATACTAATTACAGATTTAGTCCCCACTTCTTTTTCTTGCTTCTTAGATAAAATTAAGATACCCCTACAAAGAATTTTCCCTACTTCCTAACAATATTCAGTTCAGAGCAAATCAAACCCCAGTCATCCCACAATCATTCAACATGACCAAATCTTTTAACTTTCTTCTAAACCCTCCTTGCATAACCTGTGGTTCCCTGTGGTATTCTCTCTTCCTTGTGACAGCCAATAAATGCAACCTTCTTGGCTACAGGTAGGTCTCCAGGGGTCCTAAGCAGATGGGCATTAACACTGTAATCCATAGATATATTTGTACTTATTTCTACTCATCTTAGTAAGCAATTTTGTTTGCATCCTGTTTTTTATATTTCTTTCCCTCTTGCCTTGTCTTTTGGATTTCTTTTCTTCATCTCATTCAGTGTTTTTATACTTTGAGGTATTCTTTATTAATTCTTCAACATTTGCTCTATTTTAGTGTTCATATTTAATGTATAAGATTGTTTTCCAGTCTTTTTTTTAAAATTTCTTTTCAGCGTAACAGAATTCATAGTTTTTGCACCACACCCAGTGCTCCATGCAATTCGTGCCCTCCATAATACCCACCACCTGGTTCCCCCAACCTCCCACCCCCCACCCCTTCAAAACCCTCAGGTTGTTTTTCAGAGTCCATAGTCTCTCATGGTTCATCTCCCCTTCCAATTTCCCTCATCTCCCTTCTCCTCTCCATCTCCCTATGTCGTTTATGTTATTTGTTATGCTACACAAATAAGTGAAACCATATGATAATTGACTCTCTCTGCTTGATTATTTCACTCAGCATAATCTCTTCCAGTCCAGTCTTTTATTGATAATCTCTTCCCCACTACACATGAAATAGGTATTATTACTATAATACAAGCCATATATGTTGAGTGTGTTTAAGTATTTATCATTATCTTTGCTAACCACTTTGCTAACTGTCTTCAGTTCTCTTTCAGCTATCAGGCTAATTGTCAGTTATTTATTGATACTTGGTCTTTATTCTATAGCCATTTTTCGGGATTTTCTATTTTCTTTGGTATTGGCAGTTTTACTAGTAAAGCTCTTGATTTCTATTTATTCATCTGGCTTGGAGCATGCCAGACTTCCTAGATCTCAATGCCTGTATCTTTCAAAAAGTCTGGAAATTTTCAGCCATTTTATCTTTGGATTTTCCTTTTTCTCTATTTTGTTATCTTCCTGTAAACTGTAATTAAAGTTATTTTAGATCTTCTGATGCTTTTCTCCTTGTCTCTAACCCTCCTTTTATATTTTTAATCTATGATATGTGCTCTGGATTACCTTCTCAGGTTTCTTTTCTAGGACATTTGTCTTCAGCTGCATCATCTCTTCTGTTCAAGCTAAACATTAAGTTTTAAAATTCAATTATATTTACACTATAAGAATTCTATTTGTTAATGTATGCTTGTTCTCTAATCATAATTTTATATTCCATTGTTATTTTAAAAGATATTAATATCATTTTTAAAATTCTGTGTCTAAATCCAACATCTGGAGCATTTGTCATTCTGTATATACAGTCCCTTATTTCTGCTGGATCCTACCCCTGATGCTTCTATCCTAACAAATTTTATGATTTTTGATGACAAAATGTCCTTTTACTTGGAACTTTGTGGGATTCTTTTAAACCTGAATTAACTTGGAGTTCCTTCAGAGAGAATTTGCATTTGTTTCTGCTGAATATCTATAATCACTACCAACCATTTTAACTTAAGTTTTGTATTTGAGGTTTTTCACACCATAATGTTAACATAAATTTAGACTGTAATCCTGTAGGAGGCCCAGAATATAAATATGAATTCTCAGGGCATATATATTTTCTTTATCTATCCACTGCCAGAATCCAAATAGGCAACTTACCTTGCTGTCTCCTTCTTCATGAGGGGTCTATTTTTCTTTTATTAAGGGTAGAACTCTTTGCTTTCCCAGCTTTATTCATGAATTTTCTATTGAATCCCCTACCTTCATTGGAAGCAATGGAGTCATCAAAAGAAGCTTTAAGGTCTCTAGAGGGTTGCTAGAAATATTCATATCAAAACCCATGATGGCATTGGCTTACCTCCTAGGGCTCTGTAAATTTGTTATTTCGTGCCAACTCAATAATATATTTTAAACTTAATTTATAGTTGGTTTTTTTTTTTTAAGTAGACAGTTTGCTTTGAAAACCTAATCTGTCATACTGCTTGATTCCAAAACCGGCTTAATGTCTTTAAATGTAAAAGTCATGATATATATATAAGGCATGCTATGTGTAAAAGACAGCTGTGCAGTATTGCTATGGACTCTTGGGTTCAGGATACCATCTCTCAAACTGTATTTTTTGGAAGCTAATGTCTTACAAAATGTTGATTGGTATTATTCCAGAAAAAGTGTCCTAGTGACAAAAAATTATGAAAATTCTTCATGTACTTTTCCCCTCTTGGTGATACTTATGCCTATTAACAGAAGAGGGTTACTGAGAAGACTTATAATAAAAGAACCTGATGAAATGTATTTAACCAAATATTTTTCAGCCATACTTTATCAAGGAATCTATTTTTGTAGAAGAACACCAATGTCCCTAGAACATAGTTTGGAAAACATGGTGCAAAGAAATAATGAGCATTACTCTATCTTCTCTTTGAAGGAACAAAATATAGTTTCCTCACATCAAGAAGCATATCATGCATGGGAAAATAAAGGTCATGGAAGAAAGAGTGTTAGGGTATGTGCAAAAGTTCTGTGGATCAAGGGAGGGACTATATTGTGTACTATTACGAAAAATTAGTGCTACTTTTCTATAGGTGCTGTCATGGGGACTTAGGAAAAGTTTAGAAATAACTTAGATCTAGAGCGGAAAAAAGGCAAACATGCAAATAAAAAAAAAACCCTCTAAGAGGTTTGGATGGATGGATCTGTTTTGCATGATCATGTATTTCTTTATCACCTTGTGGAATGATGAAGAACTTAGACTATAAACCTAGAAGACCTAAGTTGAAGTTCTGGCTTCATCTCCCACTTTATCCTCTGTCTACTTGCCTCATCTCCACACCTATAAGATGAACTAATACTTCCCTGCCCTGTCTGCCTCTCAGTTTCTATGGTAATCAAAAGAGGCATAAAAATAGACATTGTCCCACCCCATGATTTTGTAGGGTCCTTGCTTTGAATTAATCCACAGAGGGCTAATTCATTAGGAAACACATGTGTCATTTTATGTAAGAGTGTCAAGATTGAGTTGGGGAGGGGAGAAGAACTATAACTGGTGTGTCAACATCTCTTTCCATGTCTTTTCTTTTGGAAAATACAAGACGATCTTGAGCTTCCTTGAGTATAGGTTCGATAGGAACCACTGAGAGGTGAGAGACTATGGAGAAGTGGCAGAAAATTAGAAGCTAAGAAAAGCCATAAGGAAATGGACAGGTTTGTGGCAGGTCCCAAGAATAGAAAGAATATTATTGCTTATTTTTATGGCACTAAAATGTCCTTTAGAGTGGGATGGCTGCAGAGACTATTTAGAAGTAAAATCTGATAATAGCCCTTATGCTGAGTGTCTTCAAGCAACTGTTGGGTTTGAGATTGAGTGTGTTCATGGTGACCAAGGAGGAACAAAAGCCAGGGGAATCCAAATAAAATCCTGAGTTCTTCTAAAAACTTGGGGGCCAAAAAAGACCCAATTATGGAAACTGAATAGAAAATTCCTGCCGATGTGGAAAATTTGTTTTTGAAAATTGTATCGTTTTATAGGCCCATGTTTTGTTGTAGAGTATCACCCCCTTCAGCAGTTGTAAATAAATTTGGATTGATTTTGACAATAACTAGACTGAAAGGTCATTTCTAAACAATAGCAACAATAGGAGCCAATGTAATTCTGTCTTCTAACAGGTTATTATAGTTATTAACCTGTTATTTATTTTTTTTAATTTTTAAAGATTTTATTTATTTATTTGAGGGAGAGAAAGTGTGCATGAGAGAGAGAGAACACAAGCAGGGGTGTGCTACAGAGGGAGAGGGAGAAGCAGACACCTTGCTGAGCCATATGTGGGGCTTGGGATTATGACCTAAGCTTAAGACAGACACTTAACTAACTGAAACACCCCAGGTGCCCCATTAACATTTACTTAAAAATTGCATTTCTCTGCTCTTGTTTTCCCACTTCCTTTGTGTTCTTTTTTCCATGCTGTTTACTGCTTTCTGACATTCTATACAAGTCACCAATTCAATGTATTTATTGTTTATTTTCTGGAACTGAAAAGGGCAGGGATTTTTGTCTATCTGGTCCACTAATTAACCCCCAATACCTAGAAGATTGACTTATATTTGGCAAGATCTCAGTAAAGATTTGATGAATAAATAAATATTTGATAGGAACAGAACTTCACAGTTTGTAAAACAAGGGGAGCATTTGGTTTTGTTTTCCAGAGAAAACACCCAAGTTGGTTTTAGGCACAAGCAGAAGGATTTGCAACTCTTATGTCAATTTATGTGAATATAATAAAATTCCTCAGGGGTATAAGAGCCCAGGTAAACAAAACAAAACAAAAATAAAAGCAGCTTGGGGTAATGGACATTGGGGAGGGTATGTGCTATGGTGAGTGCTGTGAAGTGTGTAAACCTGACGATTCACAGACATGTACCCCTGGGGATAAAAATACATTATATCTTTATAAAAAAATAAAAAATAAAAATAAAAGCAACTTCCATTTTTTTTTCTTCTTTACACTTCACACTACAAACACAATAAATCTTTTGTAGCTGTGATTTCATGAAAAAGTGAGAAAGAAGGGCCAAACAATCCAGCCAAGCTAAACAAAGATAAACAACCTAGCAAACTTTCATTTTCATCTACCAAGTGTCAAGCTAAATTGGCCTCTGTGTGTTATTTTAATTAAAAATTATCCTCTTGAGTACAAATGAGAAAGAAAAATGCAACCATTGGCTAGCCTATAAATTACTTTAAACAATGTTTCTGGAAACTTAATGCTGATGGCATATTCTGTTTGTTAATAGTCCTCTACTTCAGAGAAAATTACTCTCTGCCATTTGCTTAATTTGCTACACAGTACACATTGACTTATTTAGATCGAATGGTGTTGAGTAGAAGAATATGAACTTTGAATGTTTCCAGCTACATTACTAATATTCCTTCTGTGGCAAGTTTTATCCTTAAGAAAATACAGCTAAATGATGCCTGGGTGGATCAGTCTGTTGAGCACCTGGCTCTTGATTTCAGCGCAGGTCATGATCTCAGAGTTGTGAGCCCTGCACTCAGCTCCACACTCCTCATGGTGTCTGCCCTAGATTCTCTCCTCCTTTCCCTCTGCCCCTCACTCAGCCTGCGCATAGGCTTTCTCTCTCTAAAATAAATAAATAATTCTTTAAAAAAAAAAAAGGAAAATACAGCTATTTTTTCCCAACATTTCTTCCTGTAAGACACGCACTATACACTTAGATGCATACTGATTTGAATAACACATGTTTTCTGCCCAATTTTATATTCACAGGTAATTAAGTACTGGGAAATTTTATTTTATAATTGTTCTTAGCCATCTGCTGAAAAGTTACTTACAAAACATTATTGACATTCTCTTAATTAGTCCTACTTTTAAGAAAAACTTTAAACCCACAATTTTTAATTATAAAGTCTCTAAAACTATAAGATTTAAATGACTTTACATTCTATGCTTCACTGAGTGCTGGAGGATGAAGAGGAGGAAATAACTGCTCATGAAGAAAATAATTCTAAATCAAGGTTTTCAAAACGTCAAAAGATTGAAAATAAAATGATTACAAAATAACTTCCAAATGCCTGAAAAGCTCTACAGCTTAATAAAATTAAATTGTATTAAACGTTTTAAACAGCCTGACATTACTGTGCTCATGCTATCTCTATAAAATAATATTGATGCCATGAAATAGTCAAATCCATATTTGCTACCTAGCATTTGGCTGCATGGCTGTAGTTAATTAATTGATAGACAAGAATGATCTTAGAAAATAGAAAATATGCTTCATTGAAAAGAAACTGATGTGATAGAACAAAATCTATTTATTACCACCTTATCTTATATATACAAATTCCTTCTGCAGTTAGTTTTTTCAGCCTGTGACCATTGTTTATTACTGTCTTTATTCAAACTTAAGTACTTTGCCATTGTAACCGCACTAATTCTGTCTGTACTAAATTCAGGCCAGAAGGAAGAGAAGTGGAAGAGGACCCCTCCTATAGGCTGCAGGATTCAACGTTTTACTCAAATAACATTTGAAGCAATAAATTCCAATTTACACCTAACAAAATTAGCCACACTGTCAATGAGAAATATATACAAAGATACTTGAATGAGAAATTACCAAATTGTGAGAGTTTAAATTTGATAAATCTGTTTGGAACAGAGAAATGATAATAAAACCAATTTACACTGAATAAAACAGATGAGAATGATAGGGAGCTGGAGGTATTAATTTAGGAATGATTTTGCAATTTGCTTCTCTACGAATTAGAAAGCTTACTAAATTCTAATCATCTTTGAAATCCAGGTTCTGTCTGTTTTGCAATAAAATTATATGTTTGGGTTGTTTTGCTAATAATGATGGTGTTTGAATTGAGATGACCCATTGAGTATTTTGCCTGATAATACACAGTAAGAAGGTAAGTAAGGGAGAAACAAACTGAAATCTTCAAAAGACCCTAAATATATATTTATATTTATATTATATATATAATATATATTATATATAATTATATATATTATTAATTATATATCATATAATAATGTGTATTATTCTATATAATGATATTATTAATAATTAATATATTAATAATTAAAATATAATTATTTATAATCAATTATTTATTATATAAATAAATTATAAATAATATAATAAATAAATATATTTATTATAAATAAATAAATATCTATTTATTTAAACCTTTTTACTTTTTACTAATAATTTTGTCTCCAGTCTTCTCTCAGGACACCCTTGGCCAATAACTACCCCTCCATAATTTCAGTTTCAATCATCCATTCTCTGACCACTTACCTTCAATCTTTCCAGCTTACTTCCTTTTACAGTTAATTCACAATGGCTCATAAGACTCTGGAGAGTTCTAACTACTTTTACCTTTCAGGCACCACCCCTTTGTACTTCTCAATTTACTCTTGGGTCAGTTCTACTGAAACACTTGGGCTCCCTCCCTGAGATCCTTGTACTTGCTACTCTTCTTCCCGGATTGCTCTTACTCTGATGATGTGGCTAGGACTGAAGGGTCTGCTTCCAGATCTCATTTGCAGGAGGCTTCAGTAGGTCCCCACACAGGTAATTTGACAGGGCTGTTCATAGCAGGCTGTGTTCTGTGAAAAACTGAGTCCTGCCTATACTCAAGAGGAGGGACATTCAACTCCACCTGTTTAAGGAACGAGTATCAAAGAATGTGTTGGCACATTTTGTTGTTGTGGTTGGCATATTTTGAAAACCATCCAGGCTCATCTCTTACATCCTTGCAATCTCTACTCCAAAACCAACTTGTTAGCAAGAGTTTTATTGTCCCCGGGGGAGGACAAAATGGTGGGGAACTAGGAGGAGGCATATTTCAACCTGTACCCTAAAGTGAGCTGATTACCTACTAAGGAACTATGATCACCCATGAAATCACCCTGAGATTAGAATTATACATGTCTGGATCTCTACGGGGGCAGAAGATGCCAGTGGGCAGGTAAAGCAGAGTGGGAACATTGGACTAATATCGGGAGATAAACAAAAGGGGGAGGGAGCCACCAGAAGTGACCCATTGGAAAGTAATACCCCAATACGAGAGTGCCCTATGACTGGGGACCAGCATTAACTTGGAGTCTGGTAGAAAGCACTCAAAAAGAGCAAAGGATCATGGGGGGAAATTGTGGGAATCAGGATGGTTAGGGACAGGGGCTTAAGTCCCTGGACTGAGGACGGCCACCCCTGGCACTGAGCCAGAGAGAGTGCGGCGGAGACAACAGGTCTTGGTCCCTGAGCCATGAGTGAGCGCCTAAGGGCGCGTGGGGTGCAGCTCCCATGAGGGGCTGGGAGCCTTGCCAGCCAGCAGAAACATAGCCTTTTTGCAGTCCCCATGTGTGCGCTGTGCCGTGCTATCAGAGCCAGAGACGCGCCCAACACCCTCCCCTGAGAGAGGTGCATGGAAGCACCAGCCAGGAGCTCTCTGTACCGAAAAAGGCTGAGTACTCCCAGCCCGGGCCAGCGGGAAAATCTCAGTGTGCAATCGCTGCTTGGAACTTCTCTGGCGGTCTGGAGCTGCCCAGACAGCTGCCGATGTTGTAGTTTTGGGTACAAGCAGGAGTTCCTGTGTCCCCAGGGACCACGACAGGAAATGTGCTCTGCCAGCTGCCGAGGGGGAACTTAGGTGCTCTGCAGCACCCAGAGGGGAAGAGACTGAGGCTTCTCTCTGAGAGGGAGGTCTGGGTGCAGTTTGCTTTCCTCTAAACCTCCAAAAACCATCAAGAGCCACCAAGGGGAGAGAAAACAAAGATACAAACATAAAAACCTCCAGAGAACAAAAGCCTGAAAAACCGGTTTCCTCACAGCCCACCCCCTTGTGGGGGGGCTTAACTCAGGAAACACCGCCTGAAAACCCATGGGCAGGCCCCTCCCCCAGAAAGCCAACCAGAAGAAAAAAAGAAAAAAAACGACAAGAGAACAACCACCACTATTTCATAGATACAACTTTTATTTTTAAATCGTTCCCACTATAGTCTGGTTCATTTTTTAATTTTTTTTTATATAGAATTTTTTAGCCTATTTACTATCACAGTGAGATGTCCAGTACATCAAAATCCATAATAACCTTTTAACCTGAACATTTTGATACATATACCCGTGTTTTTCTTTTGCTTTTCTATTTTTTTTAAATTTTACTCTAGTTTAGTTCATTCTTTTCTTTCTTTTTATTTTTTATATAGACTTAAACTTCATATAGAGTTAAACTTCAAGGTAATCCCCTTTCCCCAATCAATGCTTTCCCTATAGGTAAACCCATTTTTAATCCTCCATTATCTTAGGAAAGATGAGTCCTTTAACAAAGATATCAAGATACATCCAGGAAGATGCAAAATAACCTTCCTTGCCCACACTGAGAATTTATAACCACTCTCCCATCTTTTTCTTCTGCCACTGTTTCTGTGTATTTGTGTTTGTCCTAGTAGTATATAAATCTTATACTTCGGGTTCTTTTTGACGAGGTTCTTTTTTTGTTTGTTTGTTTTCCTTCTTTATATATATATTTTTTCTTCTCTTGTCATATACTTTTATCAGTCTTTTTGTTTGTCTGTTTTTGTTTGTATACTTCATAAATCTTACCTTGGGGCCCATTTGGGCTGAGC
>PISX010029461.1:0-20021 GCA_004024625.1 Mellivora capensis
AAACAGTAAGACTTGAGAGTCCAGTGATCCTCGATCCACGGGCTGCAGAATGCAGGCTGTGTCGGCAGAAAACGATCATCTCGTTCTACAGCTCCCTCGGAGCTCGTGCCCGACCAGGCGCCTTGTCAGGGAGCAGTCGTGTTGGGAAAAGGAGACTTTTTTCTGAGTGGTAGTTCTCAACAGTGGACTTAAAATATTCTGGCAACCATGTTGTAATCTAAAGTGCTTTCGTCCAGGCTTCGCTGTCCCGTTTACAGAGCTCGGGCAGGGTGGACTTGGTGCGATTCTTCAGGACTCTGGATTTCCAGAATGGTCAGTGAGCCCTGGCTTCGACTTCAAGTCACCAGCGGCGTGAGCCCCGAACAGGAGAGTCAACCTGTCCTTTGAAAATTCGAAGCTGGGCATTGACGTCCCCCCTCCAGCTGTGATAGTCCTAGCTGGCGTCTCCCTCCAAGAGAGGCCGTTTTATCCGCACTGGAAATCCGTCGCTCAGTGTAGCCTCCTTCACCACCCATCCCCGCTGGATCTCCTGGAGAACTTGCAGCAGCATCTACACCAGCACTGGCTGCTCACCTTGCGCTCTGACCTCACAGAGACGGCTTCCTCCCTTACGCCTCACGGACCCACTTCCGAGAGCTTCTGCCTTTTCTCCTGCAGCTTCCCCACCACTCTCAGCCTTCGCAGAATTGGAGAGAGTCGGGGCCTTGCTCAGGATCAGGCTTTGGCTTAACAGAATGTCATGGCTGGTTTGCTCGTCTATGCAGACCACTCAGACTTTCTCCACCTCAGCCATAAGGCTGTTTTGCTTTCCTATCATTCATGTGTCCACTGGAAGGCACTTTAAATTTCCTTCAACAACTTTTCCTTTGCATTCTCAACCTGGCTGTTCGCTGTGTGGCTCAGCTTTTGGCCTATCTTAGCTTTTGATGTGACTTTCTCACTAATCTTAATCATTTCTAGCTTTTGATTTAAAGTGACAGACATGTGACTCTTCCTTTCACTCGAACACTTAGTGGCCATTTTGAGGTTATCAGTTGGCTAGTGGACCAGCCAGATGACACACACCATTTATCAGTTAAATTCACAAACTTATATGGGCACAATTTATGGTACCTCAAAACAATTATGATAATAATATCACTGATCACAGAGCAACATAATATAATAGTAATGAAAAGGTTTGAACTTATGCAAGAATTACCACAGTGTGCCACGGAGATACGAAGTCAGCAAATGCTCTTGGAAAAATGGTACCAACAGACTTGTTCAACTCAGGGTAGCCACAAACCTTCAATTTATAAAAAATGCCATATCTCTGAAGTGCAACAAAGTGAAACACAATAAAATGAGGTATTCCTGTAACTATAATCCACATAGAATCTTTCCACAATTCACTTATCACACCCAGCATTTTGCAAAAAATAATTCCAAAAGCATTGAAAAAGTTCTAGAACTTTCCAAGAGCTGTAGGTTTTTGAATTCGAATTTCTTCAAGTATCCATCAAGTATCTGCTCTTTCTTCCCAGTTTGTGTGTCCACCCATGCTTCCCCTTAAAGAAGAAAGGTAAACAAGGGAAGCTCAGACCCCTAAAAAGATTATTTCCATTCAGGATACAGGAGAGCTGGTCCCACCTTCTTAGATGCACTTTCCAGAGCCCACAAGGTGGTCTTGAATTCACTCCTTTCCATTTCTTTCCCCTCATATTTCCAAGTCATCCAGTGAGGTGTTGACTGAGGTACCCCACCCTGTCTTGTTGAGCCCCGACACAAGCATTTCATACAAGGCGTCCTGCATGCCCAGAGCATGAGCTGTGGCCACAGGGATCTCACGGTCGGTGAGGCCCATCTGCCGGATAAGTAGGTTCCAGGACTTAAAGACCACAATGTTTGGAAAGTAATGAAAGAACAGCCTCAGCCCAGGTTGGGGGAAAGCCACAGTGAGTTGGGAGCCACTTAAGAAAGGGTGGAGTGTGTGCCATCAGGCCTTGACCTAAGAGTGGACCCTGATGAGCTCCCCCTGCTGGTGAACTAGCTGTTCTGCAGCCCTTGTCTGTTTCACATCCCCAGAAAATCAGGTGGAAAAGCCTGGGCCTCCCTTGAGCCAGAAGCTCTGAGGGAGTCAAGGTTCAGCAGAGAATCCTGCCCCAAGGCAGGGCTGATAGCCCATCTGGGAGGATAGACAGATTATGGAGGGCGAACGAATATGAGGTAGGAGATAGAGGGTGGGACAGACTGTGGGAACAACAGGTCCTCAGAGGAGAGAAACCGCACTGATCATGAGAGGGGGGACCCAGGGCTGCCCATACCTGCACCTGTGAACGAGATGTGTGTGAAATGCATTGCACACCGCCATCCACAGATATATAAGGTGATTACTGAAGAAAAGTATATATATTTTCTGGTTGTTGCCTTGAAAAAAACAGGCGATATTCTTTTTTTGAGAGAGAAAGAGAGAGTGTGGACATGGGTGAGTGGGAAGGGTGGGGAGAAGGGAAGGGTGGACAGAGGGAGGGAGAAAGAGAATATTAAGCAGTCTCCATACCCAGTTTGCAGAGCCCAGGGCAGGGAGGGGGGGCTCAATCTCACAACCCTGACATCATGACCTGAGCCAAAAGCAAGAAAGAATCTGACATTTAACCGACTAAGTCCTCCAGGCAACCCCTCTCCATTATTAATTCTAATAATATACGGTACAAATCCAGTATATATAAAATATTATCATTTTAACATGCAATCAAGAAACAAAAAACTATTGATAGGGTAGTTTATATCCCTTTTTTGTACTAAGATTTGGAATACTTTGTAGTTTACAATTATAGCTCAAATTTGGTCTAGCCAGTGGGTACCCTACTGGCCAGCACAGCACCTCAGGCGCCCTCAGTGCGAGTGAACGTGGCCCTGAGCAACAAGGGAGGAGGAGGGAGGCTGATGTAGGAGAGAAGAACAGGGAAGTGTTAAGAGATAGAGGGGTGCAGTGGGGAGAGAAGAAGCAGGAGGGGGTGCCATGACAGTCAGCCTAAGCTGCAGTCCTTCAAGTATTCATCAAATATCTGCTCTTTCTTCTAGGCTTTATGGGACTGAGATGAAGAATACATATACAAGAGGGAACTTTGGAAAATCTATAGTGCACAAATGTGAGCATACAACGATCAGGAACCATGTATAACATTGGCTGTCTAAATAAGAGAATGAAGGTATCTAATAGTTTCCATGGAGGGTGAAAGGTATTTTGGTTTAAGATTAAACAAAATTCTGATTTATAAAAAAAAAATACCTCAAAGAGGCGCCTGGATGGCTCAGTCAGTTGAGCATCTGATGCTTGAATTAGGCTCAGGTCATGATCTCAGGGTCAGGAATCAAGCCCCACATGGACTCTGCACTCAGTGGAGAGACTGCTTGAGATTATCTCTCTCCCTCTCCCTCTATCTCTCCCACTGTCCTGCTCTCTCTCTCAAATAAGTAAATAAAATCTTTTAAAACACCCCTCAAAATAGAAAGGTGTATCCATAAAAAGATTTTCTATATGAAAACAAGAGTCAATATCATTCCTAATCATGAAATATTAGAGATCTGGATGAAGCAACAATGCTTGAAACAGAAGTGAGTTAAGACCAGTGCAAGGGGGTAGAAATTATCCTTACTGTAGATATGACTATAAATTTAAAACACCCTAAGGAGGGCATCTGGGTGGCTCAGTCAGTTAAACGTCTGCCTTCAGCTCAGGTCATGATCCCAGGGTCCTGGGATCAAGTCCTGCATCAGGCTCCCTGCTCAGTGGGGAGTCTGCTTCTCTCTCTCTCCCTGCCCCTCCCCCCACTCATTCTCTCTCAAATAAATAAATAAATAAAAATCTTTAAAAATAAAAATAAAAATAAATAAAACACCCCTAAGTTTTAAACTATAATACCTAAAAGTGAATATATGTCTTGATGAATGTTAAAAACATAGCAGGAATCTTTTTGACCTCAGCCACAGCAACTTCTTTCTAGAAACAAGGCCAAAGGCAAGGGGAGCAAGGGCAAAAATGAACTGTTGGGATTTCATCAAGATCAAAAGCTTTTGCACAGTAAAGGAAACAGTCAACAAAACCATAAGATAACTGAATGAGAGAAGATATTTGCAAATTCCATATCAGATAAAGGGCTAGTATCCAAAAACTACAAAGACCTTATCAAACTAAACACCCAAAGAACAAATAATCCAATCAAGAAATGGGCAGAAGACATGAACAGACATTTTTACAAAGAAGACATCCAAATGGCCAACAGACACATTAAAAAGTGCTCCACATCACTCAGCATCAAGGAAATACAAATCAAAACCACAGTGAGATACCACCTCACACCAGTCAGAATGGCTAAAATTAACAAGTCAGGAAATGACAGATGTTGGCGAGGAAGTGGAGAAAGGGGAACCCTCCTACACTGTTGGTGAGAATGCAAACTGGTGCAGCCACTCTGGAAAACAATATGGAGGTTCCTCAAAAAGTTGAAAATAGAGCTACCCTATGACCCAGCAATTGCACTACTGGGTATTTACCCTAAAGATACAAATGTAGTGATCAAAAGGGGCACATGCACCTGCACATGTTTATAGCAGCAATAGCCAAACTATGGAAAGAACCTAGATGTCCATCAACAGATGAATCAATAAAGAAGATGTGATATATATACAATGGAATACTCTTCAGCCATCAAAAGAAATGAAATCTTGCCATTTGTAACGATGTGGATGGAACTAGAGAGTATTATGCTGAGTGAAATATGTCAATCAGAGAAATACAATTATCATATGATCTCCCTGATATGAGGAATTTGAGAGGCAAAGTGGGGGGTTTGGGGGATAAGGAAGGAAAAAATGAAACAAGATGGAATCAAGAGGGAGACAAACCATAAGAGACTCTTAATCTCACAAAACAAACTGAGGGTTGCTGGGGGGTGGGGTTGTATAGAGAGGGTGGTTGGGTTATGGACATTGGGGAGGGTATGTGCTATGGTGAATGCTGTGAAGTGTGTAAATCTGACAATTCACAGACCTGTACCCTTGGGGCAAATAATATATTATATGTTAATTTTAAAAAAGAGGTGGCATATATTTACAATGGAATACTATGCAGCCATCAAAAATGAAATCTTTTAAAAAAAGAAAAATGAAATCTTGCCATTTTCAGTGACGTGGATGTATGATCTCTCTAATATGAGGAATTTGAGAGGGAGGGCAGGGGTTTGTAGGGTGAAGGGAGGGAAAAATGAAACAAGGTGGGACCTGGGAGGGAGACAAACTATAAGAGACTCTTAATCTCAGGAAACAAACTAAGGGCTGCTGGAGGGTGAGGGGAGGGATAGGGTGGCTGGGTGATGGACACTGGGGAGGGTATGTGCTATGGTGAGTGCTGCGAATTGTGTAAGACTGATGATTCACAGACCTGTACCCCTGAAGTAAATTATACATTATATGTTAATTTAAAAAATCATATATATATATATATATATATATATATATATATATGTGTGTCAGAAACAACATGGAACATTTCCAGAGTAGATCACATATTAGGCCACAAAATCAACATCAACAAATTCAAAAAGATCGAAGTCAGACCATGCATCTTTTCTGACCACATCACTATGAAACTAAAAGTCATCCATAAAAAAAAAAAAAAAACAACCTAGAAAGACCGCAAACACGTGGAGGCTAGATAATATGATATTAAACAATGAATGAGTCAACCAGGAAATAAAAGAGGAAATAAAAAATTGCATGAAAATTCAATGGTCTAAAACCTCTGGGATGCAGCAAAAGTTGTTCTAAGAGGGAAGTATAGAGCAACACAGGCCTACTTCAAGAAGTATGAAAAATCTGGGAAGGGAAGGAAAAATAAAATAATATAAAAACAGAGAGAGAGGCAGCCATAAGAGACTCGTAATTGTAGAGAACAAACTGAAGGTTGCTGGAGAGACGTGGACTGGAGGATGAGCTAAATGGGTGATGGGGATTAAGGAGGGCACCTGTTGTGATGAGCACTGAGTGTTGTATGTAAGTGATGTATCACTGCATTCTACCCTGAAACTAATACTACACTATATTTTTAAAATTATGTTCAGTTAGCCACTGTACTACACTATATATTAACTAACTTAAGTTTACATAAAAATTGGGAAGAAAAAAAAAGAAGCAAGAAAAATCTCAAATAAACAACCTAACTTTACACCTAAAGGAGCTACAGAAAGAGCCACAAAACCTAAAACCAGTAGAAGGAAGGAAATAACGATTAGAGCAGAAATAAATCATATAGAAACAAAAAATAATAGAACAAATCAATGAAACAGGAGCTGGCTCTTCAGAAAAAAATCAATAAGTTTGACAAACTTCTAGCCAGACTTACCAAGAAAAAAAGAGAAAGGATTCAAATAAATAAAGCCATAAATGACAGGAAAAATAGCAACCAACACCACAGAAATACAAAGAATTATAAGAAGATATTACAAAAAACTACATGCCAACTAATTGGACAACCCAGAAGAAATGGACAAATTCTTAGAAACACATAAACTACCAAGACTGAAACAGGAAGAAATAGAAAAGTTGAACTGACCAACAAATAGCAAAGAAATTAATTTAGTAATTAAAAAAAAAAAACTCCCAACAAACAAAAGTCCAGACCCAGATGGCTTCACAGGCAAATTCTAACAAATGTTGAAAGAACATTGGGGGTACAGATGGCCCTTCTTTTCACTACATCTGTATCTCTGGGGTAAATACCCAGTAGTGCAATTTCAGGGTCATAAGGTAGCTCTATTTTTAATTTTTTTGAGGAATCTCTCCACTGTTTTCCAAAGTGGTTGTACTAGCTTGCATTCCATCAACAGTGTAAGAGGGTTCCCCTTTCTCCACAGCCTCTCCAACACTTGTTTCCTGTCCTGTTAATTCTGGCCATTCTAACTGGTGTAAGGTGGTATCTCAGTGTAGTTTTGATTTGAATTTCCCTGATGGCTAATGATGATGAACATTTTTTCATATGTCTGTTAGCCATTTGTATATCTTCTTTGGAGAAGTGTCTGTTCATGTCTTCTGCCCATTTTTTTTGACATGATTATCTGTTCTTTGGGTGTTGAGTTTGAGGAGTTCTTTATAGATCTTGGATATCAGCCCTTTTTCTGTGGTTTCATTTGCAAATATCTTCTGTGGAAAGAGCCAAGATGCCCTCCAACAGATGAATAGATAAAGAAGATATGGTCCATATATACAATGGAATATTATGCAGCCATCAGAAAGGATAAATACTCAACTTCTGTATCAAAATGGACAGGACTGGAAGAGATTATGTTGAGTGAAGTAAGTCAAGCTGAGAAAGTCAATTATCATATGGTTTCACTTACTTGTGGAGCATAAGGAATAAAATGGAGGACATTAGGAGAAGGAAAGGAAAAATGAAGTGGGGTAAATTGGAGGGAGAGACGAAGCATGAGAGACTGTGGACTATTAGAAACAAAGGGTTTTGAAGGGGAGGGGTGGGGGATGGGCAAGCCTGGTGGTGGGTATTAAGGAGGGCATGTATTGCATGGAGCACTGGGTGTGGTGCATAAACAATGAATCTTGGAACACTGAAAAAAAAAGTTGAAAGAAGAGTTAATACCTATTCTTCTCAAACTATTCCAAAACATAGAAAGGGAAAGAAAACTTCCAAATTAATTCTACGAGGTCAGCATTACTCTGATACCAAGTCTAGATAAAGACACTACAAAAAAGAGAACTATAGGCCAATATCTTTAATGAACATAGATCCAAATATCCTCAACAAAATACTAGCAAACCGAATCCAACAATACATTAAAAAAATCATTCACCACAATTGAGTGGAATTTATTGCTGGGCTGTAAGGGTGCTTCAATATATTATATCAATGAGAGAAAAGATAAGAACCATATGGTCATTCAACAGACACAGAATAAGCATTTGATGAAGTACAATATCTCTTTATGATAAAGACTCTCATCAGTGTAGATTTAGAGGGAATGTACCTCATCATAATAAAGGTTGTATATGAAAACTCACAGCTAACATCATCCTCAATGGGGAAAAACTAAGAGCTTTTCCTCTATAGTCAGAAACAAGACAAGGATGTCCACTCTCACCATTTTTATTCAATATAGTACTGGAAGTCCTAGCCACAGCAATCAGACAAGAAAAAGAAACAAAATACATCCAAATCAGTAAAGAAAAAGTAAAATCCTTACTATTTGCAGATGACATGATATTATATATAGAAAATCTGAAAGACCACCAGAGGTGCCTGGGTGGCTCAGTTGGTTAAGCATGTGACTTGGTTTCAGATCAGGTCATGATCTCAGGGTCCTGGGGTCGAGCCCCAAGTCAGGCTCCATGCTCAGTGTAGAGTTTGCTTATCCATCTCCCTCTGCTCCTCCTCCTCCTCTCTCTCTCTGAAATAAATAAGTGAAATCTTTTAGGAGAAAAGACTTCACCAAAAAATTGCTAGAACTGATAAATTCAGTAAAGTTGCAAGATACAAAATCAATGTATGGAAATCTTTTGTTGCATATCTATACACCAATAATGAAGCAGCTGAAAAAGAAATCAAGGAATTGATACCATTTACAATTATACCAAAAATAGCAAGATATCTAGGAGTAAACCTAACCAAAGAGGTGAAAGATCTGTACCCTGAAAACTATAAAACACTAATGAAAGAAATTGAAGATGACACAAATAAATAGAAAGACATTCCATGCTCATGGATTGGAAGAACAAATATTGTTAAAATGTCCATAGTACCCAAAGCAATCTACACATTTAAATGCAATCCCAGGGTGCTTGGGTGGCTCAGTGGGTTAAAGCCTCTGCCTTTGGCTCAGGTCGTGATCCCAGGGTCCTGGGATCGAGCCCCGCATCGGGTTCTCTGCTCAGCAGGGAGCCTGCTTCCTCCTCTCTCTCTGCCTGCTTCTCTGTGATCTCCGTCTGTCAAATAAATAAATAAAATCTTTAAAAAAATGCAATCCCTATCAAAATACCAAAAGCATTTTTCACAGAACCAGAACAAACGGTCCTAAAATTTGTATGGAACCACAAAGGACCTTGAATAACCAAAGCAATCTTGAAAAAGAAAATATATCACAATTGTACCAAAGGAATAAATTTGGAGACATCACAATTTCAAACTACAAGTTATATTACAAAGCTATTGTCATCAAAAGAGTAAGGTACTAGCACAAAAATAGATACATAGATGAATACAGCAGAGGAGAAAACACAGAAATAAGCCCACAATTATATGGTCAATTAATCTTTGAGAAAACAGAAAAGAATATGCAATGGGCATAAGACAGTATCTTCAGGATGCCTGGGTGGCTCAGTCAGTTGAGCATTTTTCTTCGGCTCAGGTCATGATCCCGGGGTCCTGGGACCAAGTCCAGCATGGGTCTCCCTGCTCAGCGGGAAGCCTGCTTCTCTCTCTCCCTCTGCAGCGACCTCTGCTTGCGCGCTCGTTCTCTCTCTCTCTCTCTGTCAAATAAATAAATAACATCTTTTTAAAAAAAGACAGTTACTTCAACAAATGGTTTTGGGAAAACTTCACAGCAACAAGCAGAAGATTGAAACTAGACCACTTTCTTACACCACACACAGAAATAAATTCAAAATGGATTAAAGACCTCAGTGTGAGACCTGAAACCATAAAAATCCTAGAAGAGAGCACAAGCAGTAACTTCAGATACTGGCCATAGTAACTTCTTACTAGACACATCTCCTGAGGCAAGGGAAACAAAAGCAAAAGTAAACTCGTAGGACTACATCAAAATAAAAAAATTTCTGCACAGCAATGGAAACAATCAACAAAATTAAAAGGTAGTCTATGGAATGGGATATGATATTTGCCAATGACATATCTGATAAAGGGTTAGTATCCAAAATATACAAAGAACTTATATAACTCAACACCTGAAAAACAAATAATCCAATTAAAAATGGGCAGAAGACATGAATGGACATTTCTCCAAATAAGACATACAGATGGCCATTAGACCTATGAGAAGATGCCCAACATCATTCATCATCAGGGAAATGCAAATCAAAACTACAAGGTGATATCACCTCACACCTGTCAGAATGGCTAAAATCAACAACCCAAGAAACAAGTATTGGCAAGGATGTGGAGAGAAAGGAACCCTTGTGCACTGTTGGTGGGAACGCAAACTGGTACAGCCACTGTGGAAAACAGTATGTACATTCCTCAAAAATTTAAAAAGAGAACTACCCTCTGATTCAACAATCACCCTACTGGCTATTTACCCAAAGAATATGAAAACACTAATTCAAAGGAATACATGTACCTCTAGGTTCGTGGCAACATTATTTAAAATAGCCAAGATATGGAAGCAGCCCAAGTGTCCATCAGCTGATGAATGGATGAAGAATGAAACATTCCTCGATCATAAAAAGGAATGAAATCTTGCCATTTGCAATGACATGGATGGACCCCTCTCTCCTCACCTCCCTCCACAAGGATGGCATCAGTGCAGGGCGTGGCTTGGGGGCTCAGACACTGAGCAGTGTGTTCCAGGGCCTGGCAACAGGGAGGGGGCCATTCCAACTCTAGGGAACTCTTAGGGAGGGGGTAGAGAAGGATGGAAATGAAGTAAAAATAAACACATCAAATCTCTGTTGGGTTCTGCTCTGACCAAAGCTGTATAAACCCCGACCCTCTCCTCCTGACTCTTGTCACTCATTCCAGATGCTGACCACCTCTCTGCCCCAGCTGGGGGCTCCGAAGACCTGAAGAACTGGCCTGCCCTCTTGGAAGTGGTCAGGGACATAAGATGACCCTCAGCCCAAGATAGGGGCTGATGTGGACCTGGCCCTCGAGAGACACGGATGAGGTGAGACATGGACAGCAATCAGAGAGCCCAAGACCAGAGCCAGATCTGAAAGACCAAGAGGATTTAGGAAACGGAGGGCCTGTTTGGAGAAGCCAAACAGGGAGTGTGGGAGGTGGTAGAGAGTGACAGAGGCTACTCCTTTCCCCAGTCCTGACCTTGAAGGATGGCCTTCCTGTGAAGATACGCAGTCAGCCCCAGCGCGGGAGAACACCGCACACCCTGCTCCAATCAGGGTCTCCAGCATAGAGTGCCTGAGGAGGGAGAGGGAGTGGTGGGCAGCCTCCAGCCAGTGGTCACTGGATCTCCAGGAACCGGAGCCTCCCCACCGGCCTGGGGACCTGCCTCTTGCTTGACACACTTGAAGTCACCCCCGAGGGTGCAGGGACTAGCCTAGAATCATCCCATCTGGCACCTAGATACAGACACAGGGAGGACATGGAGGGGACCTGTGAGGAAAAGCTGGCAAGATGAGGAGAAAGAGGGAGCCAACTCTGACGCAGTGCCCCTGACAAGAGTGGAGGAAGCACAGGCTTCTCCCGTCTGTAGGGCCAGGTCCCCTCATTCCCCCTTGTTGGGTGGGGAAGGATCTGAGGCTGCGTGCTTCCATCCCTAGGGCCCTGCTATGTCTTCAGAGTCGCACCTTTGGGAGATGGGCCTTCTCTCAAGACCTGCACTGAACTTCCCTGGGCTTCGGGGGAACCCTCTGAGGGGAAATCTCTCCAGACCAAGCATCAGAAGTACATTTGTCCCCAAGCTGAGCCTCCTCCACCCATCAGCCTTCAGAACAAGGAACTTCTTGTCTTCCACCTGTTGGCTGTTCCTACTACCACAGCCAGCAGCACTGGGATGTCAGAGAACAACTACAGTTGGCCCCCCAAATCCAAAAAGTAGGGAAAAGAGGCATCTTAGAGAGGGAACAGAGGTCTGGGGTGAGGAAGCTTTAGGAGCTACAGGCTAGGTCCTATTAGGACTTCATAGGTTGTGGCCACTTTTGTCTTCATTGGCCTTTTCCTGAAAAATGAAGTGTTAAAAATGCATTTTATGACGGAATGGAAATAATATAACCCGGGTCATACTCTATTCCATTTTATCTCCTCAGATTTCAAAAGGAATCATTTCTGTGGGTCCCTAAAAGTATTAAGCACCCTAAGCACTCCTGTGCCCAGTGGAAAACTCAACATGGCTGGGAGGAAAAGGCACTGAGGTGTGGGAAGGGGCCTCTATAGGGAGCGGAGTGGGGATGAGGAAGATGAGGAAGGGCCACTGTGGGCTCCAAATACACCATGGGCACAGGGACGTGCTGACAGGATGACAGGGCTGCATAAAAGCAGAACGGAGAAAGGGGTAGAAGGAAAGTCGGGACTTGTGTGGGTGAGGAGCTCCCTAAGCCCCCATGTCTCACTTAGGGAGGCACTCTGGCAGAACTCAGGAGAACCTTTTCTGAGGACAGAACCAGGTTTGCACTGATGCTCCCTGTCTCTGGTCCTGGTGCATGAGATTACCTCCTCCTCCTGATCTGGAGACAAAGGATAAAGATTTGGTGAGGTGTTTCCCTCACGACCCTCAGTCCTTCACCACTCAAACCCCCTTCCACTAGCTTAACTCAGTTGACCAAGTAGTTTAGGGCACCACTTTCTGCAGCAACATACATCGAGCCCACAAAGAATGGCCATGATTCACCAGTCACTAACAGATGCATGAAAAGGTTGACTATTCGTTATTTATTACTTCCGGATCAGGAAGAAGTATCTATTAGATCACAGGATAAGTAGCAAGAGGTGGGGTATAATCTGAGAGACCCCGGATGAAGAAGAGCTCTTCGGTAGCTTCTCCAAACCTGATGGAAAGACAGGGCCCTGGGCTGTGAGAGCTGCAAGAGCCCGGCACCTGCCAAAAGCCCAGAGCCCAGGGATAAGTGGGGCCCGGCCTAGGCCCATATCCACCTCACGACTCCAAACTTGCACTCAGGCAGGCCTCTTCCATGCTCTACCTATACACCCCCCATAAGGAGGAACAGATTTTTACTCTTCTTCCAGTGGATGTTCTAGAAGGTTCTCTGACCAGGTGGCATGCATTATAAAAGCAATTTTTAAAAATTTTATTTTGCTTACCTAATACATAATTGTATGACAGGGTGTGATGAAGACCAAGTGGGTCTGAAATCCAGATTTCCGACTGCGCGTTGGCTGTGACTGCCATGTAATCGTCACCTTGCAGCCACCTCTGGGGGCTCCACAGGTTCTGTATCTGAGTCACATATTTTGCAGAGTAAGCTGAAAAGGGGGTGTTCGAATGATTGGTGAAATCCACACCTTATGGGCATGGCTTGTAATCTCTCTTCTCTTCTGCCTCATAGGTTTCTGGAAGGGGGTAGAAAGCTGGGGAATGAATGCTCGCAGGATGCCCCGGGGCTGGCAGTGGAGGCCGGACACTCAGCTTTCAGCCATCAGCAGAACTGAAACAGAATCTAAATCTAAATCTAATCTTCCACCTGACCTTTGTTTTTTCAGTCCCGCAACTACGTCGTCCATTAGACCCGAGCACTGCCAACGGAAATATATTACAATCTTGATCTTCACCCCCTACCCACTCAGCCCAGAACCTTCTGGCCTGGCTCAGAGAAGCCCAGTTCCTGCCCAACCCCTCACCCCCACCCCCAGGGCAATAGTGCCAGGGACTGGGGCGAGGGGTGGGGCGGGGGTGCTCAGGACCTCTACCTGGTTCCCTGGCACCAGGAGTGACTCTCTGCATCAAAGTCACGATTCCTGGGGGACCTCAGCACCCTGTCTCTGCCCCGTCTGTCACCCAATTACCCTTGAGGCTCTTATTACGTGTCTCTGACTAAAGGACACGTTCATCTGTCTGTCTGGATGCCATGACCTCTAAAAGGCAGTGGCTCCTTGCTGTCCACTGACACAGTGCCCAGCGCACAGAAGACATCCAATAAACACATGTGGAATAGATCCGGATCTGCAGGCATCAGAAGACTGGAAGGACATGCTGACGTGGCTGGGGTAAGGCCTGGAGATCAGTCTTCAGATGTACCTGCTGGACATGACCCCTCCCATGTACTGACTGGGCTCTCAGGCCTGTGGGCCAGCTAAATGACGCTGAACTCTGTCTTGCCCAGAGCCCGGTGGAAACTGGGACCTGTGGGGACAAAGAGAGGACACACGTGAGTGGCAGCCAGTTTCTCCTCCCTCACCAGTCTGCCTCTCACTTTCCTTCCAGCCCAGCCAACAAAAGCAACCAGACTGGAACCTTTCCTCCAGCTCTGCACTCTATTGCTTTTGCATTCGTGTTTATCCCTTCGCCTTTGGTGCTAGCAAGTGACTGACACTGGAAAAGTTTTCCAGTATTCTTTTCTCTTATAGTACAATAAAGCATACTTATTCCACAAAATATGGGCGTGGAAAGTTTTTATAAGAATATAAAACCACATGTGATGTCCTCAATTAGAGACAGCATTTATTTTGTTCTTGTTCATATGTGTGACCGTATGTGTGAACCCATTTTCTCTCTCTCTCTCTCTCTCACACACACACACACACTTTTTACAAATGAAGTTTAAATTATGAGCACTCTTTTAAAAAATCAGGATATGGAGGGGCCCCTGGATGGCTCAGTCAGTAGAGCAAGAGACTCGATCTCAGGTTGTGAGCTCAAGCCCCACATTGGGCATGGAGCCTATTACAAAAAATAATAATAATAAATAAAATTTAAAGAAAAAGAAATTGAAAGCTAGAACTGGACATCTAATTTTTTAACTAAAGTGTTCATCTCTGGGATAAATAAATAAATAAATATCAGGATATGAATCACACATTAAATATAAATAAAATAATGAACTTCTAACTTTAACTTGACAAGCTCTACCCCCAAAGGGAGCCTGCCAATGTCTCACAAAATACCAAAGAGTCACACAGAAAAAGAGGAAGTAGCTATACAGAAACTGGGCCAGGACCCTCTCTCTGCTCAAAATGACATCATGAGGACAGCCAAAGAAATGTGATAAGATTCACAAGTAGTAGTACGCGTCACTGTCAACTTCTCATTTTGAAGGTCATGTTGTGGTTACAGGAGAGAATGTCCTCATATGTGGAAAACATACCCTAAAGCATTCAGCCATCTATCATGACAGCAGCTTTTTTGCAAATGGTTCAGAAAAAGGATTTTTGCAGAGTTTTTGCAACTTTTTTTTAACATGGGAGTGTTTTAAATTAGAAAGTTAAATTAAGCAGAAGGAAGGAAGGAAAGAAGGAAGAAAGAAAAGGAAAGGAAAATTTGCAATAAAAACAGCTTATTTGGAGCCCAGTTCAATCGACTGTATCTAAACAAGATAAAATGCAGCCCACCCCCCCCCCCATAAAACCTGCTAAGCATTTGGTGACAGCTAAGCTCCCGTGTGTCCCTCGTGTCCTCCCTGTTCCAGGCTGGGCCTCCTCTGAGTCCAGGCAATGCGGGTGTCCTTTCTCTTCTCCCATAATGTCTTCCCCATTTCTCTTCCTCAGACTCTTTCCCTCAATATTTTATTATGAACGCTTTCAAGCATTCAGTTAAATCAAGGTGGTTTATGGTGTTCAGATCTCTTGTGACTTTAATGAGTTTTCCTCTAATCATTCCAACAATGGTTTATAAAGGGGTGTCATAACCCCTCTTTCCTGTAGATTTTTGCTTCAGGTAGTTTGAAACTGTATTAGTCACATACACATGTATGATTAGTGACTCCCTGATGAATTAATCTTCTTAATGTTACAAAAATTCACTCTTACAAAGCTACAGAAGTCAAAACTGTATAGTACTGGCATAAAAACAGACATAACATAAAACATGGATCAATGGAACAGAATAGAAAACTCAGAAATAAACCCATACATATATGACCAATTAATTTACTACAAAGGAGACAAGAATATACAATGGGGAAAGGACAGTCTCTTTAATAAACAATATTGAGAAAACTGGACAACCACATGCAAAAGAATGAAATTTGATCACCATCTTATGCAATACACAAAAATTAACTCCATGCAGATTAAAGACTTTGACCATGATACCCAAAGCCATAAAACTCCTAAAGAAAACATAGGAGGTAAGATTCTTTTTTTTTTTAAGATTTTTTATTTATTTATTTGACAGACAGAGATTACAAGTAGGCAGAGAGGCAGGCAGAGAGAGAGAGAGAAGAGGAAGCAGACTCCCTGCTGAGCAGAGAGCCCGATGCGGGGCTCGATCCCAGAACCCTGGGATCATGACCTGAGCTGAAGGCAGAGGCTTTAACCCACTGAGCCACCCAGGCGCCCCAGGAGGTAAGATTCTTGACATAACTCTTGGTAATTATTTTTTTTAATCTGACACCCAAAACAAAAACAACAAAAGCAAAAGTGAGATTACATCAAACTAAAAAGCTTCTTTGCAGCAAAGGAAGTGATTAACCAAATGAAAAGATAACCTACAAAATGAGAAAAGCTACCTACAAATCACATATAATATATACACATATAACATATATATAATATATATAATATTAATATATGTAATATATAAATATTATATATAAGAACATATCCAACTCAATAGCAAAAATATAAACAATCCAATTAAAAAGTAGACAGGGCATCTGAATCACCATTTTTCCAAAGAAGACATACAGAGGTCAACAGATACATGAGAAAATACTCAACATCACTCATCAGGGAAATGCAAATCAAAACCACAATGAGATATCACTTCACACTTGTTAGAATAGCTATTACAAAAAAAAAAAAAAAACCAACCCAAGAAATAATAAGTATTGGCAAGGAAGTAGAGAAAAGAAAACCCTTGTGTGCTGCTGGTAGGAGTGTGCAGTGGTATAGCCTCTATGGAAAACAGTCTGGAAATTTCTTTAAAATTTAAAAATAAAAGTACTGTATAATCCAGCAATTCCACCTCTGGATACTTAGTCCAGAGAAATGGAAAATACTAACTTGAAAAGACATATCTCTTACCCTCCACCCCGTTCACTGCAGCATTATTCACAATAGCCAAGACACAGAAGCATTCAATGGTGGAATGAATACAAAATTGTGATATCTATGTTATTTAGTGTACATATCATATATACATATAAATCTTGCCACTAGTGGCAACATCTGGACCTTGAGGGCATTATGATAAAGGAAATAAATCAGACAGACAAACACCATATTATCTCACTTATATGTGCAATCTTCAAAACCTCACTTATATGTGGAATCTTCAAAAACAAAACTTATGGACACAACAAACAGATTTGTGGTTCTCAGAAATGGGAAGGCAGATGGATGAAATGGGGGAAGGTGGTCAAAAGGACAAACTTCCAGTTACCACAAACAAGTAAGTCATGAGATGTAAAGTACAGAATGCAGGTAGTAGTTAATAATACTATTTTGCGGGACGCCTGGGTGGCTCAGTTGGTTGGGCGGCTGCCTTCGGCTCAGGTCATGATCCCAGCATCCTGGGATCGAGTCCCGCATCGGGCTCCTTGCTTGGCAGGGAGCCTGCTTCTCCCTCTGCTTCTGCCTGCCACTCTGTCTGCCTGTGCTCGCTCGCTCTCTCTCTCTCTGACAAATAAATAAATAAAATCTTTAAAAAAAAAATAATAATACTATTTTGCCTATTTGAAAGTTGCTAAGAGAGTAGACCTTGAAAGTTTTCATCACAGGAAACAAAATTTATAACTATGTGTAGTGATGGATGTTACGTAGACTTATTATGGTCGTCACCATACAATTATCCAAATAGAAAATCATTATGTTGTACACCTCAACCTAATATAATGTCATGTGTCAGTTATAGTTCAATTAAAAAAACAAAACAAAAAACCACCCCCCACCACATATCCAGCAACCACATTGCTCTGGGGCCACTGAGTCCCTCGACCCTACCCAACACTCTCCTGCTTTTTAAAAACTATTTCCCAATTTCTCTTCTCCTCCAGCACTTTCTGACTGCTTTTCACTCTTGGCCAATGACCTTGCTTCTTAACCTTGGGGACAAAGTAGAAACTGTGTGGAAAACTTCCATGTGCTCCATTCAGGGAATCCCCCCATGGGCCTGCTTCAGTGCCCACAACTTCTGCCTTCCCTCCCATTAGAACAAATAAAGTTCCCTCTTTTTTCATTATATACTTTGGAAGTCATCATCCGACATTAAGATGGCCCCAGCAGATTTCTTGCCCCTATTTGCTATTTGCTATTTGCGTGGTATACCTTCTTCTATCCTTTTACTTTCAATATCTGTGTCGTGCTTTTATATTTCATCTCTAATTGACAGTATGTGGCTGGTCTCACTCTCTTACCCCACTAATCTGTTCTACTTTTGAATTGTAGTGTTATATTACAAAAATTAATATGGTTGAAATAGATCTCTAAGTTAACCATTTCCATTGGCCAGTCTTTTCACCTCATCCCTCCTTCCCTGCATACTTTGATGTTAATTACTATATATATATATATATATATATATATATATACACACACACACATATATATATTACATTTTATATGTGTATTGGCTTTTCATCTACTCATATTTCCATCAGCTCTGTTTTGTTTAAATATTTATTTATTTATCTAAGAAAGAAAAAGAGAGCACAAGCTTAGGGGGCAGAGGGAGAGAGAGAGAGAATCTCAAGCAGACTCTGGGCTGAGTGTGGAGCCCAATGTGGGCTTGATCTCACAACCCTGAGATCACAACCTGAGCCAAAATCAAGAGTCAGGCACTTAATTGACTGTGCCACTCAGGTGTCCCCATCTCTACTTTTTAAAAAACTTTAAGTGGGCCTCAATGTGGGGTTTGAGTTCACAACCCCGAGATTAAGAATGCCATGCTCCACTGACGGAGCCAGCCAGGTACCTCTATACATATTTCCACTGGCAATATGCAATTGGTACAGGCAGTAAAATACACAATCTTTGTGTCTATTGAAAAGGTTTTGGTCTATTGAAAGGTTCTTAAAAAGCAATTTATTGAGGAAGAATTGACATGCCATGAGCTGCACCTAATTAAATCACACAATTTGATAGATTTTAACATATGTATGCAACTGTGAAACCACCACCACAGTTAAGCTAATGGCCGGGTCATCACCCCCAAAGTTTTCTCTTGCCCCTTGATAACCCCCCTCCACCTGCCCTGACCCTTTTGGTCCTGGAGAAATATTAATCTACTTCCTGTCACAACAGATTAATTTGAACTTTCTGGATTTTCACAAAAATGGAGACAGAGAATATTTACTCTTTCTCTTGGTTTCCTTTTTTTTTTTTTTAATTTATTTATTTGTCAGAGAGAGAGGGAGAGCGAGCGAGCACAGGCAGACAGAGTGGCAGGCAGAGGCAGAGGGAGAAGCAGGCTCCCTGCCGAGCAAGGAGCCCGATGTGGGACTCGATCCCAGGACGCTGGGATCATGACCTGAACCGAAGGCAGCCGCTTAACCAACTGAGCCACCCAGGCGTCCCTCTCTTGGTTTTCTTTTGCTCTGAATTATTATTTTGAAATTCACCCATGTTGTTCTGTGCATCAATACCTCATTCCTTTTCACTGCTGAGTTGTATTGCTGAATGGATGGTGTAGCATTAGTATAGAAAGTAAGAGATTTATAACAAGATAGATGAATTCATCACCACTCTCCATTCTTTTTGCAATAGCTATCCTGGGAGTTGCTCATATACATGTTATAAACCACACAAACAATATTTGATCGTGTGTACTTTTTTTTTCTCTTTTCATTTTTTAAAAATTTCTTTTCAGCATAACAGAATTCATAGTTTTTGCACCACACCCAGTGCTCCATGAAATGCATGCCCTCCATAATACCCTCCACCTGGATCCCCCAACCTCCCATCCTCCACCCCTTCAAAACCCCTCAGGTTGCTTTTCAGAGTCCATAGTCTCTCATATTTCATCTCCCCCTCCAATTTCCCTCAACTCCCTTCTCCTCTCCATCTCCCCATGTCCTCCATGTTATTTCTTATGCTCCACAAATAAGTGAAACCATATGATAATTGACTCTCTCTGCTTGACTTATTTCACTCAGCATAATCTCTTCCAGTCCCATCCATGTTGCTACAAAAGTTGGGTATTCATCCTTTCTGATGGAGGCATAAT
>PISX010029462.1:0-20021 GCA_004024625.1 Mellivora capensis
GACAAACCATAAGTGACTCTTAATCTCACAAAACAAACTGAGGGTTGCTGGGGGGAGGGGGTCGGGAAAGGTGGGTGGGGTAATGGACATTGGGGAGGGTATGTGCTATGGTTAGTGCTGTGAAGTGTGTAAACCTGGCGATTCATAGACATGTACCCCTGGGGATAAAAATTTGTTTATAAAAAATAAAAATTAAAAAAAAAAAAGAGAATGAAACTTTGCCATTTGCAATGACATGGATAGAACTAGAGAGTATTATGCTAATGAAATAAGGCAGAGAAAGACAAATACCATGTGATTTTACTCCATATGTGGAATTTAAGAAACAAAACAAATGAGTAAAAGGAGTAAAAGAGAAAGACAAACCAAGAAACAGACTCTTAATTATAAAGAACAAACTGATGGTTACCAGAGGGGAGGGGGCGGGGGGTGGGTCAAATAGATGATGGGGATTAAGGACTGCACTTGTCGTGATGAGCTCCAGGTAATGTACAAAATTGTTGAATCACAATATTCTACACCTCAACCTAATAAAACACTTGAAATTGAAAAAAGAAACTATACACACATAAACACGAATATATAAAACCTGTGTGTGTGTGTGTGTGTGTGTGTGTGCGTGCGTGTATAAACCTTGAGTACTCAGCAAACTGAGGCATGTTGTTGTAACATTTCATAAGGGGAATACAGGTAACGTCCCAGAGATGAGAGAGAGGAAAAGTCTGAGAAAGTCATAGAGAAAGAAGTGAAAAGAGGTGAAAGGATTAAAAAAGATGTGGTCCATATATACAATGGAATATTACTCAGCCATCAAAAAGAATGAATATCCACCATTTGCATCGACATTGATGGAACTGGAGAGGATTATGCTAAGTGAAATGAGTCAAGCAGAGAAAGACAATTACATAGTTTCACTTATATGTGGAACATGAGAAATAGCATGGAGAACATTAGGAAAAGGAAGGGAAAAATAAAGTGGGGTGGAATCAGAGGAGGAGACAATCATGAGAGACTATGGGCTCTGGGAAACAAATTGAGGGTTTTAGTGGGGAGGAGGTGGGGGGATGGGTTAGCCTAGTAATGGGTATTAAGGAGGGCACGTATTGCACAGAGCACTGGGTGTTTTATGCAAACAATGAATCATGGAACACTACATCAAAAACTAATGATGTATTGATGTATTGTGACTAACATAACATTAAAAAAAAGAAGTGAAAAATAGAATTCATGTATGAAGAAATCCATATCCAGCCAAACTGGCAATCAAGTGAGATAGAATATTAAGCTCTTTAGACATTTAAGGACACACCTATATCAGGAAGAACTTGGGAATATCTGAAGTAAAATGAATTATTAAGTCATTAATCTTCAGATCTTTGGGATTCAGGAGAGCAGGAATCCAATACAGAAATGTGTTAAAGGGAAATTCCAAGGAGCTTCTGAGTAATCAGCCCAGATTGAAGCAGGAAGTAAGGGAGCTCTGGGTGGGAAGAAGGGAAGGGGTCCCGGGTGGGGGAAAGGTAGGGGTGGCAAATGGAACTAATGTTCTTACCTAGTAATAATATTGCAAATATCACAAATAGTATTGATACAACTGTTGTAAAAGCATAAATGAAAAATTTGATAGGTAGATATAAATCTAAACAAATTTAAAAAATGGAGGCAATAATTAACTCCAGGAAAAACAATAAATTGGGCAAGAAATTAGATATAACCATGGTGTATGACTTGGATCAACAGCCGATAAAATGTATACAGTCATAGCAATGTAAACGGGACTACAAATCTAAAATGCAGATATAACCGTATTAGGAGGATGGGGGACAGAGGAGGAAGTAGAGGTAAGGGTGGAATAAGAAAACTACATAATGTCTTGAAGAAATCAATCAAGGAATAGCAGCCTGTGCATACTAGTTATAAGTAGTGTGGTGATGATCAGAAGAAACGGCTAACTGTGCTCAGAGCATTTGCTTCTGGAAAAATTTGTAATGGGGAGGGTTGGAATAGGAAGCTGCTGCTTTTCATTGCACATCTATTTTGTACTATTGGATTTTTAATTCTATACAGATATCCCTTTAATAAATATAGCTGAAAAACAAGGAAGTAAAATTCTAGGAACACACGTTTTGAAAAACAGCTCCACCAGTGTCTGGCGGTGACAATACAACAGAAGTCCCTAGGAGCACATGATGAAAACCGGGAGCTAAGACTTTCCAGAGTATCTGAAACTTCCACTTGACAAGCAAAATTTTCCCATTTTTATCAGTGGGGAATTATGCTGGATTTCTCCCTGCGTTCGTGGGCAATAAAATAAATGTGCTTAATACAACCAAATATCCAAACAGTTATGTTTGGAGTTTTTTGCTGTATTCTTTCACAGTTCAACACTATTTGCAAGTTGTGAAAAGCTAGAGCACTCTATGTTGATAAAAATGTGTGAAGTGTTAAAAAGAATACAGACCAGGAGATGGTATTTTTCTCTGACAAAGACTTAGCTGAACAAAAATAGAAACTTCCATTGTAAAATGTTGAGTCATGCAAAGTGGGTAAGGATTGTACTTCGCCCCAGCTGGGGGTACATTTTATGAGCAAAAAATGTCAGAGAGGCTAGGCTATGAGCCAAGGGCACAAAAACAGTTCTGAAGTTCTCTGTCTGGGCCTTCTGCGCATCACCATGTGAATCCATGGTTTGGGTATGGAAGGTCAGTTAGATCACAGGGTCATTTATGAAGATCAGTTATGAACCCCAGGGGGGTCAGGTCTTTTTTTATCTTCTTTGCTCAGCTGTAGAAGCATTTCAGCTTTGTGGAGTTATCAGGAAAGTAAAAAAAATTGAAATGTGTAGTGACTAATCCTCCCCCCTGCCTTAGTAATGTTCTTACTCAATGTAAAGCATATTCCTGTCAACTCAACTGAAAACTGCTCAAAGTAGAAGTGATTAAATTCTGAAGTAGAAGTTTACCTCTAAACACAGAAGAATGCCAGTACCTTCACCCCACACGCAGATATTGTTAGCCATCTTTTTGTTTGGGGAAATGAATCATGAGAGAGAAAACTGTACACCCCCATGCCTGACCACACTGTGGGGGGACATCTGGGTTCTCCAGATAATGAGGCTGGGACTCAGGGAAGATCAAATTCTCAGGGTGTGTGGTGTGGGAGGCAGGGGCTGAGGGAGATGGTTCTGGAAGGATGATCCCAGGGGCTTCTAGTCAGGGAGGCCATGAAGACGAGAGGCGGTGTTGGGGCCACAGCCAGCTCACACCCAGGTCAGGGAGTAACTGGGAACAGACGGGGAGCCCGTGCCAGTGGGCAAAGGGCTGAATCTGGGCGATCAGGCAGGGCAGTGGTTGGTGTCTGTAGATGTATGGTGGGAGACTCTGGGACAGCACCAAGCATGCAGTCAACGGCTGTCCCCCTAGGCTGCATCTTAGGTTGGGAGGTGGGGAGACAGTGAGGAAGAACCCTAGTGCTAGGAACCTGAGGACCTGGCAGTCTCCTAATGCACTGCTAAGAAGTGAGGGATCCTTGGGTGGTGGTCAGGTTTGGCAGAGGGCAGGGAAACTGGGGGTGGGAGCGGGAGGTTGACACATGGCCCTCTGGCAACTGTGGTTTGGCCACGGGTTTGGAGATTGGTGAGTGACTCAGTTCCAGGTTGTACCACACGGCGCGTGGAGGCTGCTGATACTCTTCCTGCCTTGGGCAGGACTGTCTCAGCAGCAGCAGGGTGACTGAGCTATAAGGAATGAGGGGCCCCAGCTCCAAGAGGCAGGGTCAGCAGGCAACGGCCAGTGTGGGCTAGACTGCCCCTGTGTCTCCTACATTCCAGGTGCTTCTGGGCCTTCACCCCTCCATGCCTATACTCATTTTACTTTCCTGCCTAGGACACCTCCCTCCATGTCTGTCTGATGAAAACCTGTGTACCCTTCCAGGCCTGGCACAAATATCTTTACTAGGAACTGCTCCTCAGCCTGTGATGGCTCTCAGGCTTTCTTCATCTTTATAACACCCTCCCCCATTGCAGTAACTGGCGTACTGCAGACACTCCAACATTTGCTGAATATGTTTGTTGAATTCTTCTGGTATTTTCAGTTTATAACTGCTATTTAAATGCTACTTTTCACAGAAGAGAAGTATTTTTGCAAAGTTATTACTAGAAAATCCATGTGACTTAAGTCCTATTTCCCTGTTATTCTAAAATAATAAAGTTGAAGATGCTTTCTCCTAGAGGAGGGATGGTACCCAGGCACGAGTAAATTAATTAGCAAGTGAAAAACACATTTAAAAATACAGAATTCAAGGTCATTATTATTTCCAATAAAATGAGCAATTATAGTTGAAATGGGTCAGATGTATACATACTTCTTAAGCTCTTCCCTTCAACTGCAATACCTCTGCCTAATACCTGCTAACTTCTGAGTTAGTGATTAAATATGAGAAATCTTCAGGAAGTCACAAGTTTCTGGTGTCAGTGGTGGTTCCAGGGACAGAAGGTCGATCGTCTGTGGTCACTTAGGATTTAGGTCACTGTGGAGTGGTGGCTCAATTTCCTTGAATCTCAGCCTCCTTGATTTCAAAAACGAGACAAAGACTCTGTCTTCCTCAACTTCAGAGGATTCGTGAAGAATCCATGAGCTGTCTTATGGAAATGCTTTAGAAACTGTAAATTGCTATGCAACTTATGATTCTCTAGGAACGGTTACTGCTTTTCTGACCCAAGGCTAGTCACCCCGAGATGACTGTGCTATAATAAGGAGTCTAGTTATTTGAACTCAAACGCACACACATGCACACACACACACACACACAATCTAGTGCCAACATGATTAGTATCTGAACCCAGGACATGGCTGGTGAACAAACAAATCTTCATGGAGAATACCGACGGCGGATGAACCAGTAGCAAGTGGAGTCCTATTTTTATAAATGACAGTTGAGTTATTTAAACAACTTCATTGGTCTCTGTAAATGGATAGTCCGAATTCCTCCTAGCCATAACTTGAATCTCTATGAGGTTCCAGAATGTTTTTGAATTTTGCTGTAGCACAAAAGCAACAGGAAGTGGGAAATAACAGTGGGAATTAAGGATGAAAGACAGCATCTGTTTAATCTAGACATTGCAGAATGATGGATTATTTTTATAAAACCAGAGTTTACAGTATATAGATATATTTTTTTTAACCCACATAAACGTATTTGATTGTAAAACTCCCTCCTATACCCCCACCTCAATGGCTCTCCTATAATGTAGTTTGGACTACTGCAGCCAATTGTACTTGGAATCCCTTTGATATTTGGGATCCTGTTTCTAGTCCCCAAATTGGGCATAATTATACATCTGTGTTCAGGCATTATGTAAACTCCTGTCTGCAGAGGCAAACTATCAGGAAACTACAGGCAAGTCTTAGAGAAAGTGGAGATACTGCCACCTGCTGGAAAAAGTTTATAAAGAGCATTCCGAAGTGAATTTTGCATATAGGAAACGAACTAAAGGTTTTTCAAGAACTGAATCTTAGGGACTTAGTTAGAATGAAGTCCATTAAATCTCTGGACACTCATCCTCTATCTGCTAAATATCATGATATATAACAGTCTGAAAAATTCAACATTCAGCACAAGTTAATGGGAATTGCCCCCAATCATATCTCAAGAGATGCTTTCATTTAAAGTTGAAATCTGAATTCCACGATAATTCTGGCAAGAGTTCAGGCATAAAAATGGATAATTTTTTAAAAAGTCCTCAACGACTTGGATGATGTGGGTTTTCAGCTTCTGAAACTGTCACTGTAATAATATTTCCAATACACTTATTCCCTCTAATTGTTCCAGCAATAGGGTATTAGCCAGAATATAATTGTTCCCCTCCTCCTAAGTCAGAAAAAACTATTTCCTAAAGACAACCCATTTTATAGGTCAGCTGTAACTGTCAAAATAAGTCAAAGCTCATCCAATATTCTCTCTCTCCCTTTCAAATTGTAGAAATTATGGAGACAGCCTGATGTCCTGTTTCTCACAGACACAGGCTCCATCTTTCTCATGTGATGTGGTTGGCAAGCTAATAGCTCATTATTGAACTCTTATCATATGTGAAGCTCTAGGCTTAGGGCTTTATATGGATTGGATCAGCTGTGTCTCTTGACAACCCTGAGAAGATTGTATTGTTTGTGCATTTGGGGAGACTGAGGCTTAGAGGGATTATACCTAGCACCCAGGCCGTCTACTCCAGATTCTGTGCTCTAATAATTATGATATCCCGTCTTCTCGACATAAATGCATATGGTACGGAAAGAAAGGGATGAACACCATGACCAGAGAGTTTGAGTTGGTCACCTCAATATCGCTAGCTATAGGCAAGACAGGATTCTGAACCTATAACCCTCCATGTAGGATGCTGTCATGCCCTCTAGGTGGCGATCGCTACCTTAAGTAAACTTGGAAATTATCAAGGCAATGGAGGCTGTGCAAGGACTGTTATTTTTTAGGGGGGAAAGTACCCTATGATTGCGCTAACCAACAAAAGGTAGAACATGAGGCCTTAAAATATTCTGGTTGATGCTTTAGTATCATAATAATGCAGTCTTTAGAGATAAGCCACCAAATATGCATTTACCCTGAGTCACAAGGGCAGACCATGGAGAAAGAGGATTAGAGGCTCCTTTAACGTTCAACTCAGTGTTCTTTCCTAAAAGAATGGCTGTTCTTTATGATACATAGGCCAAGCATTACTCACTTAGTATTTGTTTTAACTCAATCTGGTACTTTTATTGAGAGATGAATGAAAACTTGAATTTTTCCTGTAGCATACCATATTAAATTTTCTCCTCTACACATTCGCTATTATTTTCTATGTAAATGTCCTCAGATTTAAATACTGCAATGCATATGGACTCAGAGTATATTACTGTACTCCTACTGAGAGGTCTAAATAGCGTTCATGCATAGTAAAAAAATGATACTTACATTTGTACTCTATCATTTGTTATAAAAATATTTAAATAAGAACTTAAAAAAAACAGGCATCCAGTTTATGAATGAACTCTGCAGATTTAGTATGTAGGTCATTTGTTTGTTACACATTTTTCCTTTGTAATTGTTAGTGACGAGAATCTCAAGGCAGCCCACAAAAGTCTAGTAAATTCCCCATTGTGGTGCCAATGTTTACATCTGTAATGGAAAAAAGTTGAAAATGAATACTAATGTAATGCTAGTAATGGAAAGTATTTAAAATACAAGGGAAAAGAACCGGACACATAAGCTTTGAAGTCTCCATCCAGGCAGGAGAAAGGTAATGGGGGTTAACGTTAGATCATACAGTTCCAACGTCTGGCTGCTAGGTGGCGCTATTGAACCATATCAGCTCGGTAATTTGCCAAGCCAAGGGACGTTCATTTAAGGACAATTCCTATCACAGATACCCACATGTTCTGTCTTTAATTAATTCGCTGATTTATTTTGGTTTCTAACACTGTGATTTTAGCTCCTACAGAAATTATGACTAAGAAAAATGCTGGTGGCTCACGTGTCAGGTTTTTTTTTTTAGGTTGGTATTATAACATTTATTAAAATAATGCTATGGGTTAATAGTCACGTGTCAGTTTTTAAGAGCGAAGAAGGAAAGGCATTCATGAACACAGTACTCATGGTTCAGGCCCAGGTGAGTTCTGTCCCTTACTTTCCTCATTTTGGTGGGTGACTCCAGATCAGCCTCTCCACTTCTCTGGGCTAGCTCCAGTTTCTCATTTTGAAAAGGTAAGTAATGAGAAATACAATCAAGATTAATTAATCAACAGATCAGACTGTGCAGGTTGAACAAGCGAGGTCGGCTACTCTCACCAGGTACACCTGTCTGGGGCTTGGTTCTCCCTAATTCAAACACAAATGAAGGCTGGGTGGTGTTTACTGGGTGCTCTCTCCAGGGTACTTGCCTCCACATCAGCAACTACCCCTGGGCTGATGAGAACCATCTGAGCATATTCTCTTGGGTTAGTCACAGGCTAAAACTCATTTTTTTACTATCCTCTTGAGTACTTACTAGTACAAATTTCTTCTGAGATATGCTAGATGAGTCTCCACAGCATGCAAATATTAATAAAGATATATTTTTAAAATTCCTAACAATGAAGCTTCTCAAATATTCTTGGTAGGGGACAAATTTACTTGTCAGCAATGGCAATGAACAAGGTAGGGCAAAGAGTCAAATTATTATGTAGGGAAGTTATTGGCTTCCTTATACCGGGGGTTATTGAAACAAGCAGGAATATTGTAACAATCCAGAATAAGCAACAACCCATCTGACTACCAGACATGACTATTTTTACTAGTTCCCCAAACAGTCACCTCAGTTCGTGTACTCTCTTCAGTAATGAGACGGGTCTAAACACGTTTTGTATTGCTGGAGGGGGATTACTAAAAATCGGCACATATTTACATTTTTTCAAGTAACAGGACAAGCACTGAAAAATGGCCCGGGGAAGAGTCTGCATTTCAGTCCAGCTCTACAGTTGGTTAATCTACAGTGATTTCAGTATCACTAGATCCCTCTGTGTCTAGGATTTTCAGTTTTTCTTCCCTCTGTTCTCTAAGTTATTCAGTGATAAAATTCTTTAATCGAGGGCCAGAGTCAGTTTTGACTAAACTGGCTGACGGGGTGGCTCTGGTGTGAAATCTCTCAAGGGACTTGCTGCCACTCTTCCTTTAAGCTGGCTGACCCCAACGTGCTAGCCATGTGAAAAGAGGACAGTAGCTTTGGCTTCGAGAATTTAGACTGACATTCCTTGAGACAGAGCAACTGTGGGACTGCTCGGCCGTCAATATCACCGCGGAACAATCTCTCCAGAAGATGCCCAGGAGACCACAAAGAACTCTGGCCTAGAGTTCTGGAGACTCCCTCCCTGCCCGTGAATGGCCCCCTTTGTGACTTCACTGTCGGGTGGGGGTGGTGGTAAGGGGCAGCCAAGGGGGGCGGGTATACGTGGAGGGAGGGCGCTGTGGGCAGTGTAGGCGTATTTCACTATTTGAACCACTGATACCACGGGGCTGTGTGAACTGCTCATGTGTCCATTCTGGCCTTGTGGAAACCTTTCACCCTGCCGCACAGGAGTGTGAGATAACCCTTACCCTCACTCTCCAAGGCAGCAAGGCTCAGAGGACTTAACAGACCGCTATGCCAAACTCAGATGGACAAAATCTTTAAATTATAGGTGGAAAGATGGCGGGTAACATCAAAAGAGCTAATAGTAACTCAGTTTTTAGAAATATGTTCTACTTTAATTAACATGCTTATAGACCATGGGACCAAGGCCCCATTTCTGAGAAGTCACGTATCTAAATGGAGAAAACAGCTGAGAAGTCAAAACGACCACAGCAGGTAAGTGAGTTCCTCGGGCTAAGGTTTTGATTTCCGATTTATTTGTATTTAAGGAAAACAAAGATAAAACTACCCCCATCTAAGTTCTCGGACTCACGCCCCAGAGGCCGACTTTCCACAGGTTGGGCTGTGGCCCCCATGAGTGACAGCAGTTCCTGGTCTGAGGACAGACGATGTGTGTGATATCAACTCACCAAAACACTTCCTGAACGCAGGGACAAGACGGCGGTCACCTTTTTGACAACTATGTGTCTCCAGGATTTTGCTCACTTTCTTCTTCATACTGCCTATCACACACACATGAACACACACACGTGCACACACGTATGCTCTACAACAAGATAGAGCCAAACAGTGGAAATAACAATGAATGATTTCAACCTTTTCTTCAAAATTCGAGGAAGACCCCACATTGCACTTGAGACTCAAGTTTATGTTATCTTTCGGAGCTAAAGATGGGTCACAGCAATCCTTTAAATTGCCCATTGTGGAAGGGGCACAGGAAGGCCTGGTGTAAAAAAGTGACTAGGGTTTATTCCGCTTTTAGTGATTCACACCTCCTTTCCTGTTGAGGAGATACACCTGCAGGGCACATGTGAAAGTTCACGGTCAATGTTCCCGCATACAGGCGTGTCAGAATTTATCTCTGAATGAGAGAGCTGCGAGACTGGGGCAGCACCCACCCACCAGCCATGTTCCTCCTGCAAACCCCTGCTGGGGGCCTGGCTGCCTTATCTAACAGGATCCGGGGCTGCTCCAGGCCAAGCTCAGTTCACAGGGACATTGGTATGTGCCCATAACACAGATGTGGCTTGAGGTCCCAGCCCGACGGAGGACCGGGAGGCAGCATTTGGGGGACATTTCCACTGGCTCCTCAGGTCTACAAAGCACAGGGCTGCCTCCCAGTTGAGGACGACAAGAAAGAACTGCAAACAGACCAGAGAATAAGCAGGCAAGCCTTGTGTAGGCTGCGGTAGATTAAGGAGAAGAGGTAAGAAACAATGTCGTTTGCCTTTCAGGATAAAGCAATAATGAGAAAAAGAAATGATGGATTTCTGAAAGTAATTATATTTAGTGATCCTATGCATTCCATTTCTTGCTTCTATTTGGAAACCACTCCATTTGTTAGATGAAATCATACTTGCATTTTCAATTTGCCCCTCTATGTAATTGCCAGAATTTTACATGCCGGAGTGTTTGGTCAAGTGAAAGTAGGGCCCAGAAACGGTGGTTCCTTCACATTCCTGGTTCCATCCACACGTCCATTCATGTGCATTCCGGCCACATGCTCAGGACCAGATCAATACAAATGTCGCCGGTTGCACTTTCCAAAGGGGGAAATGGAACCATCAGGCCTCTCACACAGGGCAAATTTAGGCTGGGACATGAAGCTCCAGGTTTTGGCATCTATAGCTCATGATTCTACTCTTCCTCTGCAAGCCAGGGGCAACCTCTCTTCCCGAACATAAGATTTCACTCCTTTATTGGCCCAAGTCCCCTTCAAGGTGAGTAACCCTCAAAACGCCAAAGAGCCTGCTCCAAAGGGAGTTCGTTACCTGGGTCTTTGTAGATACTGAGCACACCCTTGAAGTAATGAGGTAAAAATCTTTCCAGTAAAAGCAGCACGTCTTCCAACTCTTCGAGAATCCCCACAAGCAGGAAGTTTTCATTCACGTTCAGTTTTGCTCTTTCAAGGGCCCACTCGCCAGGCTCCCTTGATGGATATAAAAAATGATTTTTCAGTTAGAGATTCCGTTTCAAAATGCGGCAACAACAGGCTGAATATGTTCCTCTTCTACCCACCACCACGGTGCGACAGAGTCCAAATCCCTTTTCCTTCAAGGACCAGGCCTGATGGGGCCACCTCCAGGGGCCTTCCCGCTCCCACTAAGCCCACCTTCTGACCTCTGCCACGTTCACCGGTCAGCACTGCCTCGCCCAGGGCCTCAGAGGGCCTGGCTGAAATATTTGTTAGAAAGAGGATACAAACACAGGCAGTTAGGTTCTATAAACGCTAACCAAGGGGTGATTAGAATGGCTTTTTAATAGAAGAAGCACACCACTAAAGTGAGAGGTTTTGAAATCATGAAACTTACTGATGTGCTATTTCTATCAAAATCAAAATAGGTTTCAGGTCATGTCTGCTCATCATCATATTCTTTTTTTTTTAACTTATTATTTTTTTAAAGAGTTTAAAGACCAAAAAATTTTTTTTTAATTACCGAAGGAAAACAGCCTAATCTCATTTGCAAGGCAGAGCTCCGAACTAACAGCATTTATGTGAGTGGGAAAGGACAGGAGTCACAGGAGCTGGGCTCCAGGACTACCCGGCAACCAGCATCCAGGGGAATTTGGGCAAGCCAGGTTTCTCTGCTGAAAAACTGTAGTAACAGCCTTTACCCACCCAGCTCGAGTAATAGTCTACGTGGAACAAGGGGACGTTTTGAAAGAGTTTTGAAAATCATCATGATTGTACCAGGATACGGCATCTTGAGTACTAGGATTAAGAAATCTATAATTTAAGAAAATACTTGAGGGAGCTAGAATCACGTTTCTCGGAATAAATATCTTCACTGTGACAGAAAGCGAGTCATCTGGCCCCCGATCTTCCCAGTGTCTGAAGCACTGACCGTGAACCAGGAGGCATTTATACAGGGGTGAGGGTTGGAGTGGGGAGGCCTCCTGAACTCAGGAAGTTTATGATAAAGCAGAAAACTGACATCGAGTCCCAGAATCCAGACCATAAACAAAGTCCGGTGCTGAGTAAACTCAGCAAAGCAACAAGAACAGCAACGCCCATGGTAATTAAGCAGTGATCAGAGTGTGAGCAGAAAGGCCAAGGGGTGAGGTGCCCTTCAGAAACGGTTTCTTCTCTTGGTCTTTTCAGGAACACACTGACCTTCTCATCAATGTTCCCTTCGGGGGCAAAATGTCACTTCTGGCAGGCGGTTTATTTTCCCCCACATGAAGAGAACGGTCATTGTGCATTACCGCCATTTCTTCTCAAGGCTACCTGTTGGTCTGGTACAATGGATTTAAACAGTAGCTCGACCAGACTCTCCAGAGTCATCTGTGCCCCACCTCAGAGACCGTGGTGAGGTGGGGGAACCTGGCAAGGGCCCCCGGGATGCTGATGTAGGAGGTGGGCAGACCACGTCTGAGGGCCTTACTCTCTGAGTCAGTCATATTCTACAGAACGTCTTGCATCCAAGTAAGCCTGAGGGGCAATCACTAGAAAGTCCTTTTTCTATTAAGTATGTCTCCTGAGAGAGAGACTACTGACTTTTGGCAGTGAGCACCCCATGTATCAGACCCAATTAGACAGGGTACATGGGCAAAAGCAGTTGGTGATGGAGTGAAGACACTTCAGAGGGGCAGGCTGGGTGCTCACCCCTGGTCTTTACTATCTCATGGGCTGAACAGTGACAGCTAGGATTTCATTACATTTCTTTATGGGGTGGTCCCAAGGCCTCTGTCAGACCTTGATCTGTTAATTTCATCATTTAGAGGACATTCAGAGTCTCAAATGCAATCTTTAAAGATTAATAGTAAATGTGAACTGAATTCCAGAAGGCCGAGAGACTAGGCATGCAAGAGACTCCTACACGGTGCCAGCTGGTGGTTTTCCTGCCTTCGTTCCCCACCCTAGCATGCCCCGAGTCTGCAGCTAAGTCTTTACCTGCATCTGGGATGCTGTCCACAAAAATATGGAATGATGTAAAATAATCTGGGGTTGGAACACTCAGGATAATTCTCAAGAATGCACTCATTGATATCCTAGGAGAGAAAACACAGCAGTGAGAGGTCGGGCTTGGTCAAGTGCCATACAGGGTAAGTGAGATAGATAACTTCGATTAATGGGCAAGCCTTAAGAGAATTCACAGATCTCGGGAGAAAACTTTCCTGTTGCCTTTTTGCCTCCTGTTCTACTGGCCAGGTGTACACGTGGGCTGAGCATTTCCAGGAGTGCTTGCTCTGTTGAGTAAATTGCATTTGTGCATTTCCCAGGGGCCCGAAGCCTTTAGCTAGATGACAAGCGTCTTGACAGCACTTCTCCCCAGGGTACCCACTACCCACTGTATCCCAGAAGTCACCAGCCCACTGGGAGATAGTCGGCACTTAAAAAATATTTGTTGAGGGCGTCTGGGTGGCTCAGTGGGTTAAAGCCTCTGCCTTTGGCTCAGGTCATGATCCCAGGGTCCTGGGATGGAGCCCCGCATCGGGCTCTCTGCTCAGTGGGGAACCTGCTTCCTCCTCTCTGCCTGCTTCTCTGTGATCTCCATCTGTCAAATAAATAAATAAAATCTTAAAAAAAAATTTGTTGAGTGAATGCCGTGTGGCTTAATTCTTAATTCATTCTGACTTAATCAGAGATTGCTGTACAGCCAACCCTATAGAAATGTTTCCCTGTGTATCCATACATCCAACAAATAATAATAGTAAGTACCTACAGCACTCACATAAAGGATTTTGTCAATTTTGGAGATGTAAAATCGTTTCTAATGTCCTATCAGGTTAGAGAGTGACAGGATCTTTGTTATATACAACTCTCTCACTTTCAAAGGCAACACTTGAGATTGCCAGATTCTCTGTTTCTCCTCCGTGAGGTTGAAGATCGTGTCTCTGTTAGCATTACAAGAGCTTACCAGGGCTTGGCACGTGAACAGAACCACTAGACAGGAACTTTTATGAAGTGGGTTGTATTGGATCCTTAGGAAAGGCATGCCTGGTTCTTAAGTCTTTCTAAGGAGTAACGATAACCCAATTTACAAATAAACCAAGCAGCTATGGGATGTTTTTTCTGGAGACAATACTGGCAAGGCAGGTCGAGAGAGGACCTAACTCAAGATCATGGCCACATGGTTGATGAAGATTATGAGTCAGCTGACACCCTGAGTCTGATATGATTGGGGTAGGTGGTTAGTTACTAAAAATGTTTTTAGTTCAAGTTGGAAATCAGAAAAATGTATTTTTTTTAACAACTCTTCCTTTCCCTCTCATAGTTCTTTGGCTTATAAACCAATTAAATAAATTACACAATTACAATAACAAATTCAACTGGGATCAACAGATTCAGCAACATACATTCTAGCTAAGTGCTGGGGTCTCCTGTGGGAAGCAGGGATACACAGCTCCCAGGGAGGAATACACTAGGAGCAAATGAAGTCCATCAGTCCATCCAGCCACTGGTTAAGCAAGGGGTGAGGAAGAACACTTTATTGTGTGTGAAAATCCAGTAAAAAATGAATGATACTAGACCCAAAATACCTTTCTAAGAAGAATTTGACATAGGGGAGTATACAGACCTTCCTCAGCTTATGATAAGTTACCTCCTGACAAACCCTTTGGAAATTGAAAATATGTTGAGTTAAAAAATGCAGTGACTACATCTAACCTACAGGAACATCGCAGGTTAGCTTAGCCTACTTTAAATGTGCTCAGGATGCGGACATCATCGTACAAAGCTTATGTTATAGTCAAGTGTTAAGGATCTCATGTAATTTATCGAGGACTGTACTTAAAAAGTGAGAAAGAACGGTTGCATGTGTGCAGCATGGTTGGAGGCATACACGCTCTTGACCTTCCTGACGGCATGGCAGACGGGGAGCTGCGGCTCCTCCCCGTGCCCGGCATCCTGAGAGAGCCTCCTCCTGCCTATCGCTCGCAGGGGAAGAGAGCCAAGTTCAAAATTCCAAGTACAGTTTCTACTGAGTGTACATCGCTTTTACATCATCCTTAAAGTAAAAAAATCGTTAAGTTGACCCATCTCAAGTTGAGGACCATCTCTGGAGGGATATTCATTACTATGAGATCATTACTGCAAAATATGACAGAACTTAAATGTTCATTAGTGGAGAACTGAGTCAATGAGAAGTTATGGTACATTTCTACTGTCAAAAACTGGACACTTGGGAAAAGGAATGAGGATTGACACGTCCTGTCCTGAAAGTGTCCACCATGAATATTCAGGTGAAAAAAACGGATCGCAGAGATGACATGAAGATGTAGGACAGCATGAAGATAATATGTATATGTTTGTATTAGCAGAAGCCTATCTAGGAGGATAAATACCAAACTTGTTAAAGTGGTTATTTCTGGCAGTAGATGTAAAAGCTGGGAATCCATTGAACTTCAACTTGATTCATTTCCGAAATGTCATTTTTATTATAAATGTTGTTTTATGTAAAATAGCTTAAGTAAAAATTATATAAATGTTACTTTTCCTATAATGTGTGTATTTTGCTTTTGTCTTCAGAGAAAAGGAGATTTGCATGTCGTAGAACAAATTGAGGCTTGTGTGGGTGGATGACTGGGCTTTGCTGGAGGACCCTCTGACTTTCCTTTTCTCCCTCACAGTCCTCGTGACCTCTGGCAGACGGTACCCCAGGGACCTGAGCCTTGGTGACACCAGAGGGTCCCCATCTGAGGGAGGGAGCCAGGAGCTGGGTGAGCAGCAGAGCACAGGGATCTCAGGCCAGGGAGGGGGTGGGGTGGGGAGGGGAGTTGATCAGAGGCAGAGACCTCTCTACTGAGGTGGAGATTTCACACCGAAGGGCTTGAGTAAATTGGGAGGGGTTAGGGGGTATCAAGAGATGTGTCCAATACACAGTCCCTGCTCCTCCCCACACCATCCCACCCCAGAGACCTGCCTTAACGAGAGTTGGGTGGGCAACAGAGCCGCCCAGAGACCCCCCAGTGCTTCTCCAGAGCTCAGTTTCCCCTGCATCACAACTGTGTCGTCATTTGTTCGGGTGGGAAGTCCATGAGAGCACAGACTGTCCACAGTATCTCCAGCTAAACTTAGTGCCCTACTTGGAAAAAGCAGGGATGCGGTAAATATTCAGCAAGTAAATGAACGAACAGCAGAAAGATAAAGTGAAGACACACAGTGATCTTGGCCTGGAGCTTTCAGAAGTAGGCAGAAGACATCAGCTGGCTGGTGGGGGGTGGGAGCAGGGAGGACAGAGGAAGTGCAGGGAACTTGGAGGGTCATTTCCCTATTGGAATACACAAAGAACCCTACAAGGTCACTTTATGGGAAGACATAAATTCCTAGTTTAAGAAGTGCCGTTAGCAATTTTTCTTTTCTTCGATCACCGCACGTCCTGGAGGATCTCAGAGTCCCAACTGAGCCTGCTAGAGGCTGATGAATGGTGTTGACCACAACCATCCTATGGAAATGCTAAGGGACGACATAAATAAAAGATGACTCAGAAAAAAAAAAAGATGACTCAGGTGTAAGGTTAAAAGGAAGCAGAAAGTGAGCCTTGGAGACCCATGCCTAGAGCTGCCTGCCGCTTTGCCACAGTGATCAGTGACACTTCCCAGCAGCTCAAGGACGAGGGGCCTCAGGAAATCGCTTCTGGCCACTCACACCACCCACTCTTGTTCCTGGACCCTTCAGTGAGTGGCCTTTAGTGGGACAGGTGTCAATATACCTGCTCAGAGTGTCCCGCTCTGACAGGTGTCACTGATTCCCTAGGACCACTCGGGTTCTCCCTGCGCTGATGGTTGCTGTCACCTTTTTACACTGGAGTTCTCTTAGTACGCATATTAGTATATATATATATATATATAAATGATTATGCAACGTCATTTTTTCTTTCCATGCAGTGCTTCCAAGATAAGTTTGCTTTAAATAACTTTAATCCTAATTAAAGATTAAAAGCTTTGTTCTAGGATAGTCACAGTCTCATGTTATTAGGGAAATGAGGCATTCTCTATAAATGAACATCCCAGATAACTAAGAGAATCCTTTTAATTATCAAAAATACCTTGGGGCGCCTGGGTGGCTCAGTGGGTTAAGCCTCTGCCTTCGGCTCAGGTCGTGATCTCAGGGTCCTGAGATCGAGCCCCGCATCGGGCTCTCTGCTCGGCAGGGAGCCTGCTTCTCCCTCTCTCTCTGCCTGCCTCTCTGCCTGCTTGTGATCTCTCTCTCCATCCAATGAATAGATAAAATCTTAAAAAAAAAAAAAGTACCAAAGAACCCTAAATCAGTTTTATTGAAATTTATTCAAAACTGTACTATTTGAAAAAGCATACCCTTAGATGCTGTAGGGTTTTTTTGTGTATATGTGTGTGTGTGTGGGGGGGTTCATTTTCCACTTTGATCTTACAGGGAAATCATCTTTTATTGATTTGTTCCTGAACGTTTCACAGGATGGACTGTGATGAACAATGTTCACCTTCTGAATGTGAAGGGGCCCCGTGGGCTCACAGGAAGGGCCACTCATGACATCCAGACCCCAGAGTCACTCCTGACCCCTCTCTCACCTGACTCCACGTCCACTCAGTGCTGGGCTCTGCTCCGGTTTCCTCATCTGTCTTCTCTGACCTGCTCCACACCCCAGCCCCTGTGCAGTGCCTCTGGGGCTGCTTAACTTCTCTTCCTTCCCAGCCTTCTTCCTGAACGCATTCTCCACGGCCCCCATAACTGAGCTGAAATGCACATTCATCTGTGTCCCTCCCCAGGTTCAAAACCTTTGAATGACTCTTACTCCCAATGCAGTGGGAATAGCAATCAGTTGGGGCACCTGTTGATAATGCGAATTCCCTCGGTCTACCTGAAGAGTGTTTGATATACTAGGTTTGTCTTGGCTAAGGCTAGGATTCTGCACTTCAAAGAACCTCTGATAATTTTGAGAAGAGGTCACGCTCCATGAGCTGCCAGCACTCTACCATTAGGTGATGCTATGCTTTTGCTTATCCACCTCCCTTGCCTGGAATCTCTCTCTGCTGCCTTCCCAAAGTCCCAGCAGCAGGCCCATGTTTTGGAGCCATTACTGGCAGGATGAGTATAAGAACATGAGAGTGTACCAAGCCTTATCACTCAGGACACAGGAATGAAGGTGGCCTTGACCATGGCTCTCTTCCATCCTGGTGCTTCCCTGCCAGCCACGTCTGGCAGGTAGGGTCCCTGGGGCAGGCCCATGGTGCCGCCCAGCAGGGCACAGCCTCCCCACTGTTGTTGGAAAAGTGCTTGGAGCTGGGTCTGCTGCCAGCCATGCCCTGCCGGTGGCCAGAGGTCTGTTGCAAGGAGGACTCTGTCATGATGCCCGCAAATGGATTCCCACCTGCACCTAGTGCTGCTTGTCCCCAAGTAATCTTCCCTCTGACCCCTAGGCTGGGGCTCTTCCCTGTGTCACCACTTGCTCCCCCCACCCTTGCTTGTTCTAGAGATCACACCCTGCCCTGGAGCTGTGGGTTCTCGCTCCCCACACTCCCAGCCTTGCTTCCTTCTCCTCACCCCCCATGGCCCGGTTCCTGCAGGCCTCGTGCCTGCTGCTGCCTGAGACAAAGTTGCCTGCTTATTTCTGTGCAGAGAGACAACTTGATAAATGCTTCCTCTCCTAGTTCTTATTTTGGAAAGAGTGGAAGGATGGAAATCCCAGGTGGAGTTAGTCTTATCACAAAAGGTGAATTTAGAGACTATTCATATTTTATTTACCCTTTTACATAAGACAGCGCCTTGTCTAAAAACTACTGAATTGAAAAAAGACTTGTTGTTTTTAATGTAGTTCCCCACCTATAATATCAACTTTGTCTGTATGACCTTGGAGTTTAGAAGACAGATTTTTGATGCTTTTAGCAGCACAAATCTTGAGAAGCCACCTGTGACACTCCCCAAATGAGGTAAAGGAGATTTGGGTTTTGGTCTGGGCTTGGTGATGAGTTAGCTGGATGTCTTTAGCTAAATCATGCTATCTTGAGCCTCAGTTTCCCCAATCTGCATAACACATGGCTGGGCCATATAATCTCTGTCCATGAAACTGTGTTAATGGACCCATTTCTCAAATTAGCTAACTTTCAATAATAGTTTTGCTATCAGAAGATCTAGAAAAAGTGGTAGTTTTTTTTTAATTGCAAAATTTGTGAGTTACTAAAAGGTTTTCATTCAGCATTTACGATCTGAACTCTTCACTTTTCAGGAAAGGTAGAGAGGGAAAAGCCCTGAGGTTGGGGGGTCAAACAGACCTCTATTCAAATCTAGGCTGTAGCATTTAGTAGCTGGGGAATCTAGCCCATGTATACTTCTTAGAGGCTCAATTTACTCATCTGTAAAATGGGGACAATAATAACCAGCATCACAGATCCTTTCCTCAGATTGGAAATCATATATGCAAATTATTTTTGTTGCCACCCCATTTTTAGGAATATTCCATCATCTTCAGCTTCTCAATTTCTCTTTCCTTTAGCTTATATTTAAAAACATGGTTACTGGTGATCGCAATAGTTTTAAAATAGTGACATCAGCTAACTCAGAAAACACAGAGGAAGGAAAACAAGGAAATACGAAACATGCTATTTGTGGCGAGCCAAAATAACAAGATAATCTGATGGAAAAACAAAACACTACTTCTCATGATAACATGAAAACATTACTTCTCATGATAACTCATTCTACTCTGCAAATGAAACACGGTAATGATATTTTGGCATAAAAAAGCTCTTTTTAAGAGCCTAGATGTCCATCAACAGATGAATGGATAAAGAAGATGTGGTATATATACATGATGGAATACTATGCAGCCATCAAAAGAAATGAAATCTTGCCATTCGCAACGACGTGGATGGAACTAGAGGGTATCATGCTTAGTGAAATAAGTCAATCAGAGAAAGACAACTATCATATGATATCCCTGATATGAGGAAG
>PISX010029463.1:0-20040 GCA_004024625.1 Mellivora capensis
GGCGCCTGGGTGGCTCAGTTGGTTAAGCCGCTGCCTTTGGCTCAGGTCATGATCCCAGGGTCCTGGGATCGAGTCCCGTATCGGGCTCCCTGCTCAGTGGGGAGCCTGCTTCTCTCTCTGCCTCTGCCTGCCTTTCTGCCTGCTTGTGCTCTCGCTCTCTCTCTCTGATAAATAAATAAATAAAATCTTAAAAAAAAAAAAAAAAGCCGGTCATCTGAAGAGGGCCAACTGGTCACCCATTCAGTGCCATTCCCTTGGTGAATTCTGCCCTGAGTCTGCCCTCGCCCTTAACCAGTTCAGCAACGACTTCAACAGTACCTTGAACTTAATCAGACTCAAGGACGCTGACTCATCCTAACTAAAGCCCAGGGACTACGATATAAGAAAACAAAATGCGACCTTGTCGGGGAAACCCAACGTGCTGGGCTTTGATGGGGAGGGGCCTGGGAGTCTGCATTTCTGACAAGCTCCCAGGTCAGGCCAACGCTCTCGGTTTAAGGACCACGTTCTGAAGGGCAAAGGTGTGAAGAAGACACTGGGGAAAGCAAAGAATCCGATGGTATTGGTGAGCTGAACGTGGATGAGATCACAGGAGAGATTAACTCCTTAATGCCATCCCTCAGGCTTCGGTTGCCTGAGGCCTCCATTCCCAGGACAAAGACAAACCCTCTTGCAGCGCCCTGTGCCCGGCCTTTGCCTTATCCTCGGCCCTGGAGCATTTCCCAGGACGGGTCTGTTTGGACACCACTTATATGCGCTCCAGAAACTATTACCTACCTTTCCACACTTAATCTCCTCCTCCTACCTCTGGTGGGAGAAACAGACTCTTAATAGGTCTAAGTAAAGTGCCCGCAGTAACTTTATGAGCTGGTTTTGCAGACCGAGGAGTCCTTTCCTCCAAAGGAACCCACTTCATCCCAGCACCGACCCTGGGTGTACAACTTTCCTAGTTAGTCTCTAAAGAAATGGTTATTTCTCTTAGTCTACATGGGAAAGGCGGGGGGGGGGGGGCTGCATTTATGCTGAGGCAGCAAGAGAAAAAAGATTCTCATTGCTACGCCATTTGTGGAGTCTCAGGGGAGTGCCATGCACAGTGAGGCCCTGGGGCCGCAGTGGGGGAGCAAATTCAAACAAGATTCCCACCCTCCTGCCAGGTGGTCATCTGAGGAAAACAGGGCGCCTTGTCCTCACAACAGCTCCATGCAACATTCATCCTGCAAACTCCCACTTTCCCTTTAGCTTCAGCTCTTAAGAGCCTTGAGAACACAGGTGCTCCCTGCCAAACTACAAACTGCCCAACTGGTCAACCACATCAGATGACGCCTTTCCCCTGGTTTCCATGTCTGGCCTGTCACGTTCGTGCAGCCACACAGAAACCAGCATGCAGAAGAATCAGCTGGAAGGTCTGTTGCGAATGCAAATTCTGGGGGCACCCGCGCAGGGGAGCGGTGGGGGGAGCTCTGTTGGCTTCAGTAAACCTCTGCTTTCAGCTCAGGTCATGATCTCAGGGTCCTGGGATTGAGCCCCTGCTCAGCCGGGAGTCCCCTTCTGCCCCGCCCCCTCATGCTCTCTATCTCTCAAATAAATAAATACAATCTCAAAAAAAAAAAAAAAAAAAAAAGCAAATTGCAGGAGCTCTTTCTCCCTACCCCCTCTCCCCCACCCGCAGAGTTGGATTCAGCAGGCTGGGGCGAGCCTTTTTAATCTGCCTTTTTAACCCACGCCCTAAATGATCCTGAGAAATACTGACTTAAGTCTGATTCTCTATTTTAGTGGATTTCAACCCTGGCTCACATTCCATTTCTGTGAGAGGATAAAAAAAAAGAAAGTCGTCATGCCTATACACCAAGAGCCCAAAACAATCAAATCAGAAGATCCAGTATCTGAGATACCACCACCGGTGTTTTCTCAAGCTTTCTGGGGGATTCGTGGTTAGCGTTTCCAGGTGATACTGTTTGCTGGGTTGTTAGACACCAGATTGCAAGCCCCTCCCTGAAGTTTCTGATTCAGCAGGTCTGTCTGGGGCAAGGCCCTCAAGCCTGCTTGTCTAACAAGTCCCCCGGGGTGATTTTTAAAATGGGGTTTGAGAAACAGCTGAGTCAGAGACCTCCATGTCCAGCACGTCTGCTCCAATGGACCTCTCAACCAAAGTTTTAGAGACCCCATCCCATGCATCTCGTGGGCTGGGTTTTCCCAAAGAGACAGAGACAAAAGCCTGCTGCTTAAGACCACAGTGGCCTCGTTAGCCTCACTTCTACTACTAATATGACTAATATAATATAACGTCTATAATATAATTCTATAACTAATACATACTATAGAATAGAATAACTAATATATATTAGTAATATGGAATTACCAATTTCTCCCACCGACTTCGCACCTTGTACCAGGCCTGTGGTCTTAACAGCACCAGCAGATTAACTAACGTAATCTTCACGACAATGATATGAATAAGAACTCTCCTTAGTGCTAATCCATCAGTGAGGAAACTGAGGCACAGAGGTTAAGGAAGTGGCCTAAGCTCCCAAAGTCACCTAGAGGGTGAACCTGGACCCAGACAGCAGGGGACCAAGGGCCGCTCTCTCACCCATAATGCTGTAACGGTGCGCAGCAAACAAGAGTTTGAAGAGCCTCCTTGCACGTCACTTGTCGCCAGAATAAAGGACACAGAAAGGATCCAATCAAGGAAGCTCGTTTACCGAATCCCTACCTTGTGTTCCAAGCGCTGGGCTAGGGGCTTTGTGTATATTATCGCATCTAGTTCAAGAGTCAAATCAAATCCCTATTGTCATGGACACACTATGCTAACCTCAATCACTAATGGGAAGAGTTAACAGTTGCAGAGTATTTTGCAAAAAACAACCACCACAAAGCCGGGGAAGAACCCTTCCGAGTGGATCCTGCAGCTGGGGCCCGCGGAGAGAGCCGGCTGTGGGGGTGCGCGCTGGGCGAGAGGAGGCTGGGCGGGGAGTGACCAGGGTCGCCGCGGAAGGGTCCGCCAAGGAGGCGGGAGCGCGGGCAGCTTTGGCGCGGAGAAAGGACAGGGCTTCCTGCAGTCTCGGGAGGGGCGGGACTTTCGGGCAGACGCCGGCTTCTCAGGGCAGATCCGAGCAAGTCTGGGCAAATGGAGAGGTCCACCCGCTTTGAGAAGCGACACGACGGACGCTGCCTTTAAAGATTCGCCAACATCTCCAGCTCCTGCAGGGAAACACAGGGCAATTCCTTCGGTCCCGCCTGACATTTCTCCCCGAGGAGCAGCACAGGATGGACAAAAAGGGGTAGAATCCGGGGCTTTTAACTCGGAGAACCTTAAGCATTTGGCAAGTGGCACGCGCTGCCTGTGTCTTTAGGGGAAACAGTGGTGAGTGCCTGCAAAGCACCACCTTTCTCCTCTCGCTGGCCAGGGACATCACGTGACGCCAGTGCCCAGCAGCACATCTGGCCAAGTGATGTGGGGAACAAAAGAAGAAGAAAAAAAAGGTTCCTATTCAACCCCAAGTTTCCTTACTACTCAGAGCCCATAGACAAGTCCTTGAAACAGGCAGAGGGACAATCTTCTCTCTTCCCTCAATGAGGGCAGAGCAAAAGGCAATCTTAGCCCAACACTCAGGATGTTGTAAGTCTATTTTAACATATAAAAATTCTTTCGGAAACTTCCTTTATTTCTACCCCCGAGATACATGTTGGCAATCATCTCCCAAGCAGATGACCCACTGATTTACATCTGAAGGGTCTCATGACTAAGGTTTGATTAGACGGTAATAAATGACCTTTTCCCAACAACAGCTAGCTCCCTCAAGGTCCTGGAAAGCTGCCTTCCAAAATTCCTTAGAGACTTACTATCTCCTTAACGCCCTCCTGACTTGAAAGTATATAATGGCCCACTCCTCATGACCCCAGTGCTGCTCTTTCTGCCCATGGGTCCTGTTCCCATCCTTTAATAAAATCACCTTTTTGCACCAAAGACATCTCAAGAATTCTTTCTTGGCCAGCGGCCTTGAACCCTAACATCCTTCCTACATCAGAAGAAGAGCAACAAGGAAATATGCCTGGTTTCCAAGGCTCCAGACATCCAGTGGGACTTGCCAGGTCACAAGCAACACTGAGGTCTTGACAGTAGTGGAACTTAATGCTAAACAGCTGAACAGAAAGGGTCTAAAAGCAAGCACAGACTCAGAGACACAGACAAGTCCCAGAGAGACTGAGAATGGGAGGTCTAGGAAGTTTCTAGAACACGAGCTCTTCAGTCTTTTCACGTGGGCTGCTGACAGCTCTGAGCCCAAAGACATTAACTAGATCTGAGAGGTAGATAAAAGCCTGCAGGTAAATGAATCCCACCTTAACCAAAGTAGGGATGGGAATGCATGGGTTTCCATGACAGATGTGTTCCTATTCAACCCCAAGAACAAGTGAGTTAGGTGTGAGAAAGTCACAGAACCCCAGGAGTGAGGACACTAGATAAGGCAACAAAGTGTAATAAAGCCTACAAGAAGGTCCAATGAACAAAAGGAAGCAAAGCAATGATTTTCATTGAAGGCGATAATAAGAATAAATGAATGTTTAGGGGCGCCTGGGTGGCTCAGTGGGTTAAAGCCTCTGCCTTCGGCTCAGGTCATGATCCCAGGGTCCTGGGATCGAGCCCCGCATCGGGCTCTCTGCTCAGCGGGGAGGCTGCTTCCTCCTCTCTCTCTCTGCCTGCTTCTCTGACTACTTGTGATCTCTCTCCCTGTCAAATAAATAAATAAAATCTTTTTTTTAAAAAAAAAAGAATGTTTAAGATTGTCCTACACCTCATTCCTTCCTCCCTGAGCTCCTACCATGATTTATCAGCAAGTCTGCAAAAGAACCATGACCAACAGGAAAAGAAAAAAAGGAGAAGACCCTGATTGAAGCTGATTGAGGAGTTTATTATTTTTTAAGGCTTCCATTATGTGTTTTATTTCTCCAGGCATGTAGGGCTAAGCACATACGTCAAGCAAATTAATGGTCCAAGTTTTGTGTGTGTGTGTTGGTTTTTGTTTTTGTCTTACCTCCTGAGTCCAAGCAGTAAGAGCTGGAAGCATTTATAATTCATCATTGTTTCAAGGCAGACTACACTCACATTTCCCATCTTTAATATGTTGCATCTAAAAACCTACACCGACTGCTCTCCCTTTGTACACTGTAAGGCCAAAATCTCCTGGATGTGTTCTGGCAAACAAGGCCATACCTGCTTGCAACCCATTGAAAGGTCAAAGCTAGCTACACCAAGTGTTTGCTACGTCCCCAGACAAACCAGATGAAAAACAAGCTGTTTCTAAGAATTATCTGTGCGTGCCCATGAGCCAAAAACCTAGCGAATTCTTTCCCTGGCATATGCCCCCACCCCTAGCCCCGACCAAAAAAATATTTTGAAAACACCTATTAGCTTAAGGAAATGACCAGTTGGACAAATCTCATGAGAGCAGTTTGCATTGGGTATTTTCTATGTCTCTGTCTCACTTAACTATGACGATTGTGGGGGTGGGGGACTTTGTCTAGGTCCCCCGCTCCCCACATATCTCATATTCTTCATGAAACAGAACAAAGTCTCAAAGGCTCAGTAAACACTGGTGAATAGAACGGAACTTGCCTAAGGTAAAAATAAAACGTATATGCATTTGTGAACCATCCTTGCCTAAAACCACAAATAAGATAGGACTGTGAGGGATGCCTGGGTGGCTCAGTGGGTTAAAGCCTCTGCCTTTGGCTAGGGTCATGATCCCAGGGTCCTGGGATCGAGCCCCGCATCGGGCTCTCTGCTCGGTGGGGAGTTGCTTCCTCCTCTCTCTCTGCCTGCCTCTCTGCCTACTTGTGATCTCTGTCGAATAAATAAATAAAATCTTAAAAAAAAAAAAAAAAAGGACTGTGATTAGGCCTCAAGCACACACTCACCTGTCTCTCTACATTCATAGTCATCTGGCGCTTACATCTTATTTGGTTGAAAGGACACATAGAGAGCTGTGTGACTTAATGACACTCATCTAGGAAAACCTGGGGGCAGAATGTGCTTTTAGAATTCCCGTGAAGAATCATGGAGCCGAAATGTACGGTCTCCAAGGAAATGGTTTGGTCCTTCTGAATCTCATTTCTCTCATCTGCATTGCAGGGTTACCTTAAAACTTCCTCTGGAAACTAAAGATATTGACAATGGCTAACATTTATTGTGCATTTATTATTTGCTACAACTGCACTAAATGACATGGACATAGTATTTTCTATATTTATGTTATCCTAAATGTCCTTTCATGGAATCCTCCCAAAAACCCTAAGATTATTAATTCCATTCTACAGATGGGGACTTTTATTTTATTTTATTTTAAAGATTTTATTTATTCATTTTCCAGAGAGGGAGAGAGAGAGAGTAAAAGCAGAGGGAGCGGCAAGCAGAGAGAGAATCAGACTCCCCATTGAGCAGGGAGCCCGATGTGGGGCTCGATCCCAGAACCCTGGGATCATGATCTGAGCTGAAGGCAGATGTTTAACCGACTGAGCCACCCAGGTGCCCACATTTTGAAATTCTTAAGTACACATCGAAGTTATTTTATAGGGCCAGCTTTAGCAAAGGGTGAAGAATGACCCACATAGAACTTTAAGAAAGAAAATCCAAAGTGTCTCACAGTAAGTAAAAACCTACAAATTAATTCTTTGGAAGTTCCTCTTCCAAAACCCTTTTTAATTGGAAAAGGGAGAGCATCCCGCAAGCTTGCTGATTGGAAGCGAGCTAGTAGAAGGGCAAGTCCACAGAAGCTGAATTCAGACAGTGAGTCTCTGTGCCAACATGTCCAGCTCGTTATGTCGCCATCCTACACCCAAGTTTCTTAACCTATAAAAAGTTGATAATCAGGGAACCTGGGTGGCCCAGTTGATTAAGCAACTGCCTTCGGCTCAGGTCATGACCCCGGGGTCCCGGGATTGAGTCCCAACATCAGGGTCCCTGCTCCGTGGGGAGTCTGCCTCTCCCTCTGCCCTTCTCCCCTCTCATGCTCTCTCTCTTTCTCTCTCTCTCTTAAATAAATAAATAAATAATCTTTTTTTAAAAGTTGATAATTATAACAGTACTTAATTTACATACCCATTGTGAGACTTAACATTGGTTTCGGTGAGGGTTACTTTAGGTATGAGTGAAGCCCTGGGTAAACTGTTAAAATGTAAAGTGTGTGCTAATTAAATGTAAACTCTCCGGGTGACATAAATAAATGTCCATCTCCACATTACCAGCAGACCAGTAAAAATGAAGTGGAATTTAAAGAATAGAACAGAAAGTCAAATTTGATAGAAAGTATAAACTTAAAACATCACTTAAACAATTAATGCCAAGTTCTGGAGCTTTGCATTTTTAAGCTTTCCAAAGCACATTTGTAACAAAATCTAAAGAAAATAGTGCAGCATGGCTGCCAATGTAAGTTTAAGTTTAAGCCAAAGGTTAAGAATTTCCAGAGATGGGGGGATAAGAGTATAGGGGGGGGGGCAGTCTGGGTGGCTCAGTAGGTTGAGCATCTGAGTCTTGATCTCAGCTCAGTTCTTGATCAGGGTCGTGAGTTCAAGCCCCACACCGGGTTCTATGCTGTGTGTGGAGCCTACTTAAAAAAATAAATTTCCTTGGGGCGCCTGGGTGGCTCAGTGGGTTGAGCCTCTGCCTTCGGCTCAGGTCATGATCTCAGGGTCCTGGGATGGAGCCCCGCATCGGGCTCTCTGCTCAGCGGGGAGCCTGCTTCCCCCTCTCTCTCTGCCTGCCTCTCTGCCTACTTGTGATCTCTCTCTCTGTCAAATAAATAAATAAAATATTTTTTAAAAATTAAATAAATAAATAAATTTCCAGGGTGCCTGGGTGGCTCAGTGGGTTAAGGCCTCTACCTTAGGCTCAGGTCATGATCTCAGGGTCCTGGGATTGAGCCCCACATCAGGCTCTCTGCTCAGCGGGGAGCCTGCTTCCCCCTCTCTCTCTGCCTGCCTCTCTGCCTACTTGTGATCTCTGTCTGTCAAATAAATAAATAAATAAATAAATAAATTTCCAGAGAGGGAAAAAAGGAAATTCTTAAAAAAAAACAAAAAACAAAAACAACCCACATTCTACCAGAGCAAAGCACAACCACCCAAAAAAGCCACCCAGAAAAACTCACTGGAAATAAGCCATTTACTGAACTTCAGTGAAGAGGCATCACTTGCTGGTTGATAAGAAAACAAAAAGGAATGAAAAATCAAAATGTCTTGCTGCCTTTTTAAACCCATGTATAAAAGTCTGAATGATGGCTTCCCTTGGAATATTATAAATATACGATCTTGGGATACCTGCCTGGCTCAGTCAGCAGAGCATGTGACTCATGACCTCGGGGTCATGAGTTTGAGCCCCAGGTTGGTCTTAGAGATGACTTAAGGAAATAAAAACAAATTAAACATTTTTAAAAAGAAAAGTGCCATATCTTCCAGAAGCCAGTTAACCTTCTTTAAAGGGTAGGGAGTGACTGACAGAGGTTCAACTATCATTCAGTCCTTTCTGTTTTGTCTTACAAAACAGAGCCTGTGAGGCAAAGGTCTGAACACCCACACAAATCCCTCACTTTATAGAGAAAAAAACTGACACAAGCAAGTTAAATGGTTTTCTCAACTCCCGTATTTGTTCTTTAAAAATGGACACCAGAAGACAAGCCATAAGACTCTTAAACTCACAGAACAAACTGAGGGTTGCCGGCGGGAGGGGGGTAGGCAGAGAGTGGTTGGGTTATGGACATTGGGGCGGGTATGTGCTATGGTGAGTGCTGTGAAGTGTGTAAACCTGGCGATTCACAGATCTGTACCCCTGGGGCTAATAATACATTATACGTTAATTTAAAATTTTAAAAATTTTTTAAAAATGGACACCAGAGTCTAAGTGTTTCATTTAATGTGAAAATTAATTTTTTTTAAAAGTTGGGGGGGTGGTGGGGAGGAGCAGAGGGAGAGAGAGGATCTCAAGCAGACTCCTCACCGAGTGACAACCCAATGCCGGGCTCAGTCTCACGACCCTGAGATCATGACCTGAGTTGAAACCAAGAGTCAGACGCTCAACCAACTGAGCCACCCAGGCTCCCCTGGAAATTACTTTCTTGAGGAATTTAGCCCAAAGGAATTAAATACAGGGGATTAAAGGGTTAAATAAATAACCTGGCTCACCTTCTTAGGATTTTTCAATCAGAAGCTTTTAAAGTTCCTTGCTATTTCAGTCCGGGTCTTTCAGATGAGGGAAAGTAATGGCCTTTCTTTCCCTTGCAAGTTGAGGCTCATATTTTAACCCATATTCAAGTTGTGATTCTGCATCTCCCTTGGGGTAGTCACCAGACCTCGTATATGTAAATGTACAATGCTCATCCAAAACAATATTTTCTTATGTTTATTGTGACCGTACATAAAACCATCCCCATCGTTAAATGGCAAACTCTGACCCTCTTTTGGAGAGACATTCCTGCCTCCAAACTGAATGCATTATCCCTTTAACCTTGAAATTACTCAGGGATCAGCATCATATATACTGGAAGAGAAGCCAATAAATCCAAAGGGAGATGATTTAAGAACACTAAACCAACCTACGGGAAGCAAATAATAAAACGAACACCCAGAGTAATAATCCCCAAGTGCCTGCACACCCTTTTCAATAAGATTTTTCCAACTTCCTGCAAGGAAACCCAGTACGTTGGATCAGCTCTCCAGGCAGAAACTCTCCCACAGGATGAGTCTTCAGAGAAGCTTAAAATGGCCCAAAAGATCATAATGACACCTGCCAATTAAAAGAGCCTACTATGGGGGTGCCTGGGTGGCTCAGTTGGTTAAGTGACTGCCTTTGGCTCAGGTCATGATCCTAAAGTCCTGGGATCGAGTTCCACATCGGGGTCCCTGCTCGGCAGGGAGTCTGCTTCTCCCTCTGACCTCTCTCCTCTCATGCTCTCTCTCTCTCTCAAATGAATAAATAAAATCTTTTTTTAAAAAAGAGCCTACTATGTGTTGAGCAGTTTACCAACCATTAACCTACCTAATTCAAACGACAACCCTGTCAACTGGGAATTATCATCCCCATTTTTGAGATGAGGAAACAAAGTCTCAAAGAGGTCAGTCATTCGCCCCAAACCACCTAGCTAATAGATGAAGGAGCCAGGATTTATATGGAAGCCTGACCTTTCTAATGCTAAAAGCCAGAATTCCTTCTCCAGAAATACCCTGTAAATGCCCCCCAACCCCACCACTCACCTGAAATTCACAACTTTGTTTGCTCTGCTTAAACATCTCCAGAAATGTTTCTGTTTTATCTGAAACAGTGACACACTCTTTGGCTACTGCATTTGCTGAGATGAGCATATCTGATTAAGAATTACTGTCATCCAACAGAAAGTGGGTTCTGTGGGAAGATGCCATAGGACAGGGAGGTTTCACCCGTGCCAGGGAAAAATGAAAGGACGGGAGCGTCTAGCTAGCCTTCAGCAGTATGAAGCACACTGTCATCCCATTGTAGGTATCTTTTTCATATTGGAATTAACTGAATGAATTACAGAGAGGCTTGGCCCAAACTCTTCTAGTAAAAGAGCTCTTCTGTAAAATACATTTGGGAAACTTGCAAGTAAATATATCCCATGGATATGAAGAGACCCAAAGAATTTGCTGCTGCTCCTTAAGAACAGCTAAGGGACATTCAGAAATTCCTGGTTAGTGTTAACATTCAGTCCGAAGAGCTCATTCATTTAACCAGTATGTCCAAGTACGTATGCTGAGCCTAGGCCCAATGTGGGTCCATCGACCACGTCCCCAGACTCCATCAGGGAAACCAGAAGTGTCTTCCTCTTTGGCCTGAATAGTTCATGGGATGTTTTGATTGTAGCTGGGGAAGATGATGGCTGTAACTTCAGGGTTAGAGGAAGCAGAGTCTAAGTCCGGGGCGGACATGCAAGGCTGGAACGAAGTTGCTTCAGGGCTAAAAGGAGCTTTGCCTCTATCAGAAAATCATCTAATGTTCTTTGCTCAGAACACAGAGTATCCTTTGAAAGGGTTCCTGGGTGGCTGGGTCAGGTGAGCATCTGCCTTCAACTCAGGTCAGGATCCCAGGATCCTGGGATCGAGCCCTGAATCAGCCTTCCTGCTCAGTGGGGAGTCTGGTTCTTCATCCCTCCCCCTGCTCATGCTCTCTCTCTTTCAAATAAATAAATATAATCTTAAAAAAAAAAAAAAGCTGCTTCCTCTTTGCTTTGGAGAGAAAAAAGGTAAATGGGGTATATATAAGCATGGCAGGGGAAAAACTAGATAACTTGTATGCTTGAAAAAACAGATGTTAAATACCTGTTTTCCAAAGATCCTGATTACACACCAGCTTTTCAGGAACATGTCGTTATATAGAAGCAGGATGTGCTTATTTAACTAAGTGCAGAGCACAGAGGAAATTATTAGCAATGGTAGAGTTTATGTGGGAATTATCCGAGGAGCAATAACATACCTAGAGGGTTCGCGCTGGGGTAAGTCATCCAACACCACTTCTCTACATGACAAAACTATTCTTAGTGATAATTGCAAAATGCAACATAATAACCATGATGACAGAAAAAGAAGCACAGGCAGGGACACTTTTGTTTTACTTAACTCAGTGTTGTGGCCCCCAATAATAAAGAATAAAAAAGAAAATTCAAAACAGAGAGAAAAGTGATGGACCAATGCCCTTGAGTGACTTTAATGTATTTTTTTAAATTTTATTTATTTATTTGACAGAGATCACAAGTAGGCAGAGAGGCAGGTAGAGAGAGAGGAGGAAGCAGGCTCCCCGCTGAGCAGAGAGCCCAATGCGGGGCTCGATCCCAGGACCCCGGGATCACGACCTGAGCTGAAGGCAGAGGCTTTAACCCACTGAGCCACCCAGGCGCCCAACTTTAATGTATTTTTGGAATAAAGAGACCTTGTACGTATATATCAGCCTATCTTTATATATGAATGATGAATATTAAATTTTCTATGCATAATAATATTACAGTAACCAAACAAGCTAGTTTCAATAAAAATTAAGTGTCTGAAAAAGTGATAGTTTAGGTTAACTACTAAATTATCATTTTGATATAACATGGCATTTTCTGGATATTATGGGCACCTGGGTGGCTCAGTCAGTTAAGCATCTGCCTTTGGCTCAGGTCATGATCTCAGGGTCCTGGGATCAAGCCCCACTGGTCCTGGGATCGAGCCCCCCTGCTCAGCAGGGAGCCTGTTTCTCCCTCTCCCACTGCCTTTCCCCCGTGAGCACACTCTCTCTCTCAAATAAATAAAACGGGAATTTTAAAAGTAAAATAAATTTTAATTCCAAAGTCGGTATTCAAACTCAATAAAATGTCACATGTAAACTAAAATTTACACTTACAAATAAAAACTGGACCTCTTGAGAGGCCTGTGTGGTTCAGTCATGTAAGCATCCAACTCTTGATCTCAGCTCAGGTCCTGATCTCAAGGTCATGAGTTCAAGCCCCACATTGGGCTCCACGTTGGGCTCCACACTGGATGTGGAGCCTACTTAAAAAACAAAAACAAAACCAAAAAAAACCTGGACCCCTTGCCATTTGCAGCATTTCATTGCTTGAAATTTCAAGTAATCTCTGCACCCAGTGTGGGGCTTGAACCCACAACCCTGAGATCAGGTGCCATAAATGTTCTTTTTTTTTTTAAGATTTATTTATTTATTTGACACAGAGAGAGATCACAAGTAGGCAGAAAGGCAGGCAGAGAGAGAGGGGGGAAGGAGGCTCCCCACTGAGCAGAGAGCCTGATGCAGGGCTCGATCCCAGGACCCTGAGATCATGACTTGAGCTGAAGGCAGAGGCTTTAACCCACTGAGCCACCCAGGTGCCCCATAAATGTTCATTATTTAAAACAAACAACAACAACAAAAAAACAGGGGGCACCTGGGTAAGTCGCTTCTCCCTCTCCCACTGCCCCTCCCCCTGCTTGTGTGCTCTCTCTCTCAAATAAACCAATAAAATCTTTAAAAAAATAAAAGTTCTTTAAAAAGGGAATGCAGTAGCTTGATGTTTAAGTAGGAGGTCTCCAAATTAACCACCACATGGAAACAATGTATATGAAAGAGTAAGTAATACAAATGTGCTTATTCACAATTTACATAAATATTAGTAATGTGGAATGCTAACCACAGTAACTGTTTAGAACTTGGGCCAAAAAAGTTTTTTCAGGGAAGTGTATTTTATCGGTGACATTTGTTTAGATTTGTCACTATATGGTGATATTAAAAGCAAACCAGAAAAAAAAAGCAGACCAGCTTTTAGTTGATTTTACTATTGTCTTATAATTATACATGAGTCACCTGGGTGGGTCAGTCCGTGAAGCAGCCAACTCTTGATTTCAGCTCAGGTCATGACCTCAGGGTCCTGGCATGGAGCCCTGCACTGGGCTCCACGCTCAGCTGGGAGCCTGCTTGAAGCTCCTCTCCCTCTGCCCACCCCACCCCCCACTTAAGCTCGAGCTTGCTCTCTCTCTCTCTAAAATAAATAAATAAATCCTTTAAAAATATTAAGAACAGTTACACAATGTACCATTGTACATTGGACCCATGGCAGGCCGTGCCTCCCGTCCCACCCTTAAAAAGTCATGGCCAGGGAGGAGTTCTAAGTCAATTCTTGAGTAAGGTAAGAAACATAGACTCATTCACTAAATAGAGAGTAAAGAATTACAACAAGTACAAAAACATATATTTAAATAATGCTTCCTGGGGCACCTGGGGGGCTTAGTCCGTTAAGTGAATGATTCCTGGTTTCGGCTGAGGTCATGACCTCAGGGTCCTGAGATTGAGCCCCACATCAGGCTCTGCGCTCAGTGGGGAGTCTGCTGGAGATTCTCTCCCTCGGCCCCTCCCCACCCTTGCGTGCACTTATGCTCTTGCTCGCTCTCTCTCTCTCGATTAAATAAATAAATAAATTTTAAAAATAAAAATAATGCCTCCCTCTCAAGAATACCAAAATACTGGAAAGAAATCTGCACTTCAAGGTTGCACGTATATGTCCACCATATTAAAAGGGCTCAAACATAGGTATCTTTCATATGTAAAGATACCACTGTATCTTTTTTTAAATTTTTTTTATTTTATTTTTTTATTTTTTTTTATTTTATTTATCTTGTATTTTATTTTTTTTAAGATTTTATTTTTAAAGATTTTATTTATTTATTTGTCAGAGAGAGAGGGAGAGAGAGCGAGCGAGCACAGGCAGACAGAGTGGCAGGCAGAGGGAGAAGCAGGCTCCCCGCCGAGCAAGGAGCCCGATGTGAGACTCGATCCCAGGATGCTGGGATCATGACCTGAGCCGAAGGCAGCTGCTTAACCAACTGAGCCACCCAGGCGTCCCTAAAGATTTTATTATTTATTTATTTATTTATTTGACAGACAGAGATCACAAGTAGGCAGAGAGGCAGGCAGAGAGAGAGGAGGAAGCAGGCTCCCCGCTGAGCAGAGAGCCCGATGTGGGGCTCGATCCCAGGACCCTGAGATCATGACCTGAGCTGAAGGCAGCAGCTTAGCCCACTGAGCCACCCAGGCGCCCCAACTGTCGGTTTTATTGTTGACTTGCCACTGTACGTGCAATGACTTATTCCCATTTTCTTGAAAAAGATACTGCAGACCCAAAAGTCAACCCGTGCCTCGGCAGAGGTAACAAATACAGACACACCACTACTGGCGAGTTGAAAACAAGTTATCAGTCCATTTGAACGGCTTCACCAGCAGAACCATGACATCTGAGCCCAGTTCTTGAGCTTGTACTCAGGTACGTTATTTCCAGAATGTCACACTGGCGATCTTCTCTTCATTTCAGCAGACTGAACCCCATGACGGTTCCTATCCTAAAGGACAGCCAAGCCACCGTAAAACCTCAAGAAAGCCGACATCCACTAGCCCCTGAATCTCACCACACTGTCCGTCCGCCATGACAACTGCACCCTTGAGTGCCATCAAGTGTGATGGGTGATCCGGTGCGAAGCCAAGACTGGGGTCCTGGAATCCAAAGCAAGGCTGTAAATGAGAGCCCTCGCAAACTTAGGTAGTAGTCTGTGAGCCCCAAATATGTGCACATGGCCCTGTTTTCTATACAGGGATTCCATGTAATTAAGTTCAATCCGTTTCGATCTGAGTCATAGTTAATCGTTACCACTGTGCCAGGTCCTGTGCTAGACAGTAGGGGGACACGCTGGGGGTAAATATGATTAAAACAATCCCTCTCTCAAAATGCTCAGAGCCCAGAAAGGGAAGACTGTAGGAACCCTGAGATAGAGGTAACAACAGAAACAGTGGTCCTGGTCCAAAGGAAATGCAAAGGAAAGAGCTATTGCCATCTAGAGGATCAAGGAAAGGGATAAATCGAGCGGAGTTTAGAGGACAAGGAGTTCACCAGGCAGGAGGCAGGGAAATTGCCTTTGGTATATCCATACTAGTGAATGTCGTGTCAAATCACCTTATCCCTGAGTACCTTCCATACTGAAACCAATATCCATCTGATTCCTTTTTTTTTCCTAAGGATTTTATTTATTGGGGTGCCTGCATGGGTCAGTCAGTGAAGCACCCGCTTTCAGCTCAGGTCATGATCCCAGGGTTCTGGGATCACGTCCTGCACTGGGCTCCTTGCTTGGAGGGGAGCCTGCTTCTCCTTCTCTCCCAGCCCCGCTCCTGCTCTCTCTCTCTTGCTCTCTCTCTCTCTCACATAAATAAATAAAAATTTTAAAAAATATTTTATTTATTTGACCGAGAGAGAGAGAGAGAGGGAGCATGCAAGCAGGGGGAGTGACAGGCAGAGGGAAAACCTTCTCAGGGGCTCGATCCCAGGAAAGCAGAAGGCAGACGTGTAACCAACTGAGCCTCCCAGCAGCCGCAGTTGGAAATCAACCGCCTGATTTCAACTAGACAGTGACAAAGACATCTATAATGTCTATTTCTCTTTTTGCATACACATGAATATTTATGAATAAAGGACCATTTAGTTAAGACTGAAATTGTGCTAGACACCACAATAGCTATTTAGTCCTCCAGTATGTCCTGAAGAATGTGTATCAGGTTTACAGACGAAAACCCCGCAGAGACCAAGGTTACCTGGCTAGTGGATGGCTGAGCCAGACTGCGATTGAGGCTTACCTAATGCCAAGGTTGAGGTCTTAATCACCACCCCACATTTCCTCCCTACAAATCAGCTCCATACCTAAACCAATCCCTTGCCTCTTTATGTACTAACATAACATGGTTATGTTCTCCGTGTGCTCTGCTGTGGGACTACAGCTGATCCCCTCTCACGACTTAAGCCAGAGCCCCACCTTCCCTGTGTTCTAAGCAGCAAAAGGAAGAGAAACTCTCCAGCTAAAATGACTCAAGAAGGAACTTGAGATAATTGAATATCTTTCCGTGCTTCACGCACTGAAGGTTTTCCTGAGGAATACAGTATAAAGAGAAAAAAAAAAGTAGTCCCAATGGACTGAATCCAAAGAAAATGTTTTCCCGAAGTTCAGAGTACATCCAAATATTACCCAATTTTAAAAAAATGGGGGGCGCCTGAGTGGCTCAATGGGTTAAAGCCTCTACCTTTGGCTTGGGTCATGGTCTCGGGTTCCTGGGATCGAGCCCCACATCGGGCTCTCTGCTCAGCGGGGAGCCTGCTTCCCTGTCTCTCTCTGCCTGCCTCTTTGTCTACTTGTGATCTCTTTCTCTGTCAAATAAATAAATAAAATCTTTAAAAAAATAAAATTAAATTTTAAAAAATTGTATGAAGAAAAAATGGGGAGGAGATGGAAAGGGGGAAGAGACCATAGAAATCAATGAGCCAAGGAAATGCTCAGTTGAAAGACAGAGGATCCCACCCTCTCCAGCTCTTCCTCTGAATTAAGACTCACCCCTAAGGTTTCCAGCCCTGCTTCTGGCCACCCAGGAAAAAAGGAAATCCTATGTGGCGATCCACTTCACTCCTACCATCGTCAGAACTAGCCCCTAAACAACTAAGTCTGGCATCTGTGACTGGCACAACTTCCTTGCTTTTTAAGGAAATTATATCAAATTGTGGTTGGAGAAAAAAAAAATGGCTAAGCATTCTCTTTTTTTTAAGATTTTATTTATTTATTTGACAGACAGAGGTCACAAGTACAGAGAGGGGCAGGCAGAGAGAGGGGGTAAGCAGGCTCCCCGCGGAGCAGAGAGCCCGATGCGGGGCTCGATCCCAGGACCCTGAGATCATGACCTGAACCGAAGGCAGAGGCTTAACCCACTGAGTCACCCAGGTGCCCCATGGCTAAGCATTCTTTTAAAAGTTCAGCAGAGTCTAAATTACGGGTTTGGACACACAAGAATTTAATCTGATCTTAAACTGAATTTGTTGAAGCTGCTGCAAAGATGAGCTCTGTAATTAGAGCCTTCTCCCCAGTTAATAGACCTGCACTGGCGGAAGACAAAGTTAAGGACAGAGACCCCAAGGGTTTTTTTCTGCTTTCTGCACTGAAGTCATTTTTCTCTTCGGTAACGGGAAAAGGAAACATAAATACTCTCTCGCATCCTTAATGTGCAAACCTGACATTAGCTTTAAAATTATATTTCTTACAAAATGTAAATGTTACCACTTGCTGTAAAATAAACTTAGCCTTTTTATGGGGGAAGGGGACTTGCTCCTTAAAGCATTACTAAACAAATTAGTTCACATTTAACATGGGTTTCACACACATCAATCAATCCATCACACTCACAATACATGTAACAGGAAAGAAATCTCTTTTTTTTTAAGATTTTATTTATGTGTTTGAGAGAGAGCGCGTGCGCACATGAGAGCGAGGTGAGGACAAGAGAGAGAAGCAGACTCCCCACTGACCAGGGAACCATTCCTCCCAGGATGCTGCTATCATGCCCTGAGCCGAAGGCAGATGCTTAACCAACTGAATCACCCAGGCGCCCCCTCAAAAGGAATGATTCCTAAATCAGTGTTGGGAATTCCTTCCTGTTAGGGGTGCCTGGGCAGCTCAGTTGGTTAAGCATCTGCCTTTGGCTCAAGGTCATAATCTTGAGGTCCTGGGATCAAGCCCCACATCAGGCATCATGCTCAGCGTGAAGTCTCCTTCTCTCTCTTCCTCTGACTTCTCCCTCTGGCTCCTGCTCACTCACACTCTCTCTCTCAAATAAATAAATCTTTTTTTTTTTTTTTCTATTTCGAAGATTTTTATTTATTTAGTTGACAGAGATCACAAGTAGGCAGAGAGGCAGGCAGAGAAAGGGGGGGAAGCAGGCTCCCTGCTGAGCAGAGAGCCCGATGCGGGGCTCGATCCCAGGACCCCAAAACCATGACCTGAGCCGAAGGCAGAGGCTTAACCCACTGACCCACCGAGGCGCCCTCAAATAAATAAATCTTAAAAAAAAAAAAAAAGGAATTATTCCTTTTGAAAGTCTTGACCTTTTCAAAAAATTTTAAAGAAATTGATGTCTTCCTTATTAAGCATTTTTAAAAGCCCTACTTAATCAAATTATTCCCACTTAATTTTTAGGACAGAAAAGAATCTCGAAGTTTACTAAAAGGCGAGGATACAAAATCACACAGAAGATAAAAGAATCTTTTTATTATGTCATACCAGCCGAAATTGGACATACCTGGGCAAGTTTTAGAAACAAGGGAAGTCATGATCCCCATGAGTTTGAATTTGAACTTAGAATGTCTCTCCAGTGCTCAAGCTAACCTCAAGATAACACAAGTATCACTGTTTCAAAATACAAAGAGAACATTTATTTTTAAAAGTGATTGGTTTTGGGGCACCTGGGTGGCTCAGTGGGTTGAGCCTCTGCCTTCGGCTCAGGTCATGATACCAGGGTCCTGGAATCAAGCCCCGCATTGGGCTCTCTGCTCAGCAGAGACCCTGCTTCTCCCTCTCCCTCTGCCTGCCTCTCTGCCTACTTGTGATCTCTGTCTGCCAAATAAATCAATTTTTAAAAAATCTTTAAAAAACAGTTATTGGAAGGTTTTCCGAGTCAAGATGGCAGAGAAGTAGCCGCTGAGACTACATCAGGTAGCAGGAGATCAGCTAGATAGCTTATCAAACCACTGCAAACACCTACAAATCCAACGGGAGATCAAAGAGAAGAAGAACAGCAATTCTGGAAACAGGAAATCGACCACTTTCTGGAAGGTAGGACCAGCGGAGAAGTGAATCGAAAGCGACGGGAGGATAGACCGCGGGGGAGGGGCCGGCTCCCGGCAAGCGGCGGAGCAACGGAGCACTAAATCGGGACTTTTAAAGTCTGCTCCACGGAGGGACATCGCTCCAGAGGCTAAACCGGGGTGAAGCCCACGCGGGGTCAGCGTGGCCCCAGGTCCCGCAGGGTCACAGAAGGATCAGGGGTGTCTGAGTGTCACAGAGCTAGCAGGTATCGGAGCGGGGAAGCTGGCGACAGAGACAGAGCCGAGGAGTGAGCTCTCAGCTCGGGGTTACCTTGAACTGGTTGCAGGCTGGGTGAGCTCGGAGTGCGGCCAGAGGCGAGGGAGACGGGAGTGGCCGGGGCTTTTCTCTGAGGAGTGGGGTCCCAAAATCTCAGCTCTTCCGGGCCGGAGACTGGGCGGCCGCCATCTTCATTCCCGTCCTCCGGACTCTACGGAAAGCGCTCAGGGAACAAAAGCTCCCGAAAGCGAAACCGAGCGGATTACTTAGCTCGGCCCCTGGGAAGGGCGGTGCAGCTCTGCCTCGGGCAAAGACACTTGAGAATCACTACTACAGGCCCCTGCCCCAGAAGGTCAAAAGAAATCCAGCCAAGACCAAGTTCACTTAACAAGGAGAGCAGCGGAACTCCAGAGGAGAAGAAAGCAAAGCGCGGAATTCATGGCTTTCTCCCCATGATTCTTTAGTCTTGCAGTTAATTCAATTTTTTTCTTTAAAGGGCATTTTCCTAGGGTCTTTGCCACCCTTTTAGTATTTTATTTGCTCCTTCATATAATCTTATCTGGAAAAAATGACAAGGCGGAAAAACTCACCACAAAAAAAAGAACAAGAGACAGTACCAAAGGCTAGGGA
>PISX010029464.1:0-14583 GCA_004024625.1 Mellivora capensis
CCTTCATTAATTCTCTGAACTAGACCTTCTGGAGAACTCCGTGCAGCTTCTACATCAGCACTTGCTGCTTCGTCTTGCATTTTCATGTCATGAAGACGGCTTCTTTCCTTAAACCTCATGCGCAATCTCTGCTCACTTCACACTCTCCTTCTGCAGCTTCTTCTCTCTCAGCCTTCACAAAACTGAAGAGAGGTAGAGTCTTGCTCTGGATTAGGGTTTGGTTTAAGGGAACATTGTGGCTGGTTTGATCTTCTATCCAGACCACCAGAACTTTCTCCATACTGCAATAAGGCTGCTATATATATATATTTTTTATCATTTGTATGATTTCATTGCACTAGCTAGCATTTTAAATTTCCTTCAAGAACTTTCTCTTGGCATTCACAACTTAGCTAACTATTTGGCACAAGAGGCCTGGCTTTGGACTTATCTCAGCTTCAAAATGCCCTCATCACTGAGCTTAATCATTTCTAGCTTTTGATTGAAAATGAAAGATGTGCAACTCTTCCTTTCACTTGAACACTTAGAGGCCATTGTGGTGTTATTAATTGGCCTAATTCCAATATTGTTGTGTCTCAGGTAAGAGGGAGGCCTGAGGAGAGAGAGAAAAATGGGGGAAGGGCCAGTTGGTAAAACATTCAACACCAATGTCAAGGAACCAAGACCAGTGTCAAAGATCTTCTAAACTGTGTTTTCTTCTAGGAGTCTTATGGTATCAGATCTTATTTTTGCGTCTTTAATCCATTTTGAGTAAGTTTTTCAATCTAATGTGACATCAGGGTTCAGTTTCACAGTTCTGCGTGTGGTTACAAGTTTTCCCAATGGCATGTCTTAAAGAGATTATCCTTTCCCCATTGAGTATTCCTGCCCCCCTTGTCAACTATTAGCTGACCATAAATGTGAGAGTTTGTTTCTGGGCTCTTGATTCTGTTCCCTTGGTCTGTAGGTCTAATGCATGGCAGCACCATACTCTTGAAATTACTTTAGCTCTTTAGTATTATAGTATGAAATCAGGAGGTGTGAGGCCGCCATGTTTGTTCTTTCTCATGATTGTTTTGAAGAGTTGGGGCCTTTTGTGGATTCATGCAAATTTTAGGATACTTTTATTTCTACGCCTATGGAAAATGCCACTGGAATTTTGATAGGAATTGCATGGAATCTATAGATGCCTTTGAGTAGTACGTGCCTTTTAACAATATTATTTTTTTGTGATCCATAAACACAGAATCTCCTTCCATTTTTTTGTGTCTTCTTCAATTTCTTTCTTCCAAGTCTTGTCATCTTCATTGTATGGCTCTTGCTCTTCCTTGGCTAAATTTATTCCTAAATTTTATTTTTTTAAAAGATTTATTTATTTATTTGACAGACAGAGATCACAAGTAGGCAGAGAGGCAGGCAGAGAAAGAGGGGAAGCAGGCCCCCCGCTGAGCAGAGAGCCCGATGCGGGGCCCAATCCCAGGACCCTGAGATCATGACCTGAGCTGAAGGCAGGGGCTTTAACCCACTGAGCCACCCAGGCGCCCCTATTTTATTGTTTTTGATGCTATTATGAATGTCATTTTTTTCTTTAAGGGCGGGGGTAGGCAGAGAGAGAGAGAGAATCTTAATCAGACTCCCTGCCCAGCCTGATGTGGAGCTCAATCTCATGACCCTGAGATCATGACGTGAGCCAAAATCAAGAGTTGGACGCTCAACTGTGTCCCCCAGATGCCCCATGAATGTCGCAGGTTTTAAATTTCTTTTACAGATGTTTTGTTGTTAGTATGTACTTGTTAGTGCTACTTATTTCTGTATGTTTATTTTATATATATATGATACTGATACCTTTATATTGATAGTTTAATAGGAGTTCTTTTGTAAGTTACAATCTTTTAATCTCTGGCTGCTTTTGGAACTCTCTATCTTTGATTTTTAGCAGTTTTGTTATCATCTGTCTTAGAGAAGGCTTTTTTGTATTGAGATAATTGTTAGCTTCCTGAATTTGAATGTCCCGTTCTGCCTCCAGGTTTGGGAAGTTGTCAAATAAACTTTCTGCCCCCTTTACTGTCTCTTGTTCTGGATCCCTGATTAGTCTAATATTTGTTCTTCTGATGGAATCCCATAGATCACGTAGATGTTCTCTTTTCTGCATTTTTTTCCTTTGTTCTCCTCTAAATGGATTATTTCAAAATTCCTATCCTCAAAATCACCTATTCTATCTTCCATTTGCTCTGCTCACTGCAGATGTGCTCTGTTGGATTTTTCATTTCATTCATTGAAATCTTCAGCTCCAGAATTTGTGTGTGTGTGTGTGTGTGTGTGTGTTTTATGATTTTTTTCAGTTGTCTTTTTCAGTTTTCTTGTAGCTCATTGAGTTTTTCAAAGACAGCTATTCTGAATTCTTCATCAGCTAGCTCATAAAATTTCACTCCTTTGAGCTTAGTTATTGGAGAATTATTATCATTAGTGATAATATGCTTCCTTGACGTTTCATGTTCCTTGTATTTTTAATACTGCTGCCTCTGCACTTGAAATAGCAAAAGTCTCTACTAGTTGCCTTAAGGTAGGGGTATTCTGTTCATTGGTGCTGTTTTGATCTGGGGTTTTCTTTCTTTGTATGAGTTCACGCCTCTCTTCTTGCTCCCTCTTGTGGCAGAATTCTTCAGTTTTTATGTCTTCTCTGGTCCTTACAACTTACCAGTCAGGCCACTAGAAACCTCTCTTTTCTTTTCCAGAAGGTGGCGCTATAGCTCAACTCCGTGGTTTCTCCGCAGCCCACAGACCCTGGCCTGCTTCTGCGTGCTCTCCCTGCCTCTCACTGGCTGCACAGGAGTGCACCCAGGGGCCCACTCAGTGTGTGGTTAGCAGTTGGGGCATTGAGAGTGCCTGCAGACCAGGTGGGGAGATCCTCAAGTGAGGGACTCCCAAGGGCTCATGGGAGGACTTCCTGCAGAAGTCCTGAGTGCAAACAGAGGGGACCTCATCCCTATAATGCTCTTTGATATTCTTATCTGCCTCTTGGCCCATCTCCTTCCTGTTTCCAGTCATGGAGTTCCTTCCCCAGTACTCCGGGTGTTGCTGGAGAGAATGGGCAATCACTTACCGCTCTCCTTTCCCTTGACGGAACTGGTCACCATCACCTGATAGTTCAGCTCTGTGCGTTGTTGCAGTGGGAGAGGTCAACACTAGGAAGGTTATTCCTACCATCTCCACTGTTTCCACATATATGTGCATATACATGGTTTTTTCCAATGCCATGTGAGGACCTCGCCTTGAGAAGCTGGACTTCTGAGATGTCTTTCTCACCCATGGCTGCCCAGGTCAGTGTTCCCCCGCTCTTTTCCTGATGTTGGCTAAAGGGGTTGTGCTGTTCCACCAGCTCTAGGACCTGAGCGGGGAAGGGCCCCCCTAGACAGAAAAGTGGCCAGTGTGCTTAAAGCCCACAAAGTGCCCAGAAGATGGGGGACTTGAGAAGCCTAATTAGTCTTCATCTTAATAAATGTAGAAGCTTTTCAAGCACTTTGAAAAAAAAAGCAGATTTACATTTTTTTAATAATTTTTTAAAATATTTTATTTATTGGACAGAAAGAGATCACAAGTAGGCAGAGAGGCAGGCAGAGAGAGAGAGGAGGAAGCAGGCTCCCTGCTGAGCAGAGAGCCCAATGCGGGGCTGGATCCCAGGACCCTGAGATAATGACCTGAGCTGAAGGCTTAACCCACTGAGCCACCCAGGCACTGGGTGGCACAGATTTACATTTTTAAAAGATCACTATGGATTGAATGTAGAGAAAGGACTGGAGGAGGACATGGATGTTCGCTCAGAGTTTCTTAAGTACCTAAGAAAGAAAGATGTGCACGAGGGGGGCAAAGCCCCTTTAGCAACTACAACAAACAAGACGACAAGACGAAGGATGTAAAGAGAAATGTGTGATGAAGAACTTTATAAAGAAAACTGAAACATACCAGAAAGACACAGAAGGGGACCTGAACAAGGGGAAAGACATGTCTTTCTTTTGTATTAGATTACATGATATTATAAAAATGTTAGTTCTCCTTAAATTAATTTATAAACTTAATACAATCTTATCAAAATACCAGCAGGGTTTTGTTTTGTTTTTTCTGTAAGACAAGCTGGTAATCAAGTTCATATGGAAAAACAAACATCTAAGAAGAAGCAGGAAAACACTGAAATAAAAAAAAAATCTGTAGGGGATATCAGCTCCCCCCAGATACAAGGGGATAAAAATGTACTTCAAAATATCCATAATTAAATTAGTGTGGCGCTGGCATGGGAGTACACAGTGAGACCAGGAAACAGAATGGAAAACCCAGAAATAGATCGAAATATGTAAGGAAGTATACTCTGTGAGGTGACATCTTTGGGGTATTACTAGGGCAAAGCTTAACTTTTAAAGTAATGATTGTAGAGCATCTGGGTAACCATTTGGAAAAAAATAAAATTTGGTACATTTCTCATACCTTTTACCAGAGTAAACTCCAAACAGATCAGGAATTTAAGCAGAAAAAAATGAAAACATGTAAGAACTAGAAGAATAAAGAGATAAATTTCTCTTTATTCTCAGTTTGGGAAAATACTTTCTATTTCTCATACTCCAGAGGAAATAAAAGAAGACATTGATAAATTGGATTACATGAAAGTTCAAAAAAAAAAAAACAACAACACAATATCATAGACAATTGACAAACTGGAGGAAAATATTTGCAACATGTGACACAAAGGGCTAATATTCTTAATATATAAATAACTCTTAAAACCAAAGAGAAAGAGATTAAAACCCAACGGTGAAATATGAAATAGACATGAGTAGAAGCTCACATATATTTTTTCAAAAAGATAAAAGTGACTCTTTATACATTTTTTAAAAGTTCAAACATAAATAGAGAAATACAAATTAGAATAATGTCATTTCTCGGCCATCATATGGATAAAAACTAAAAAGTATGACAACATATCCTCTTGGTAAGCCTGTGGGTAAACTGGGACTCTCCTGGATTGTTAGTGAGAATGCGAACTGGCACAGTCCTTCTGGTGGGAGAGTTAACAATACATGACAAGACTGTGCATGTGCTTGTCATTTGATCCAGCAGCCCCACTTCTGGGAGTCTGCTCTGAAAGACACACCTCCCACAGTAGATTTGCACAAGGTTCTTCCCTACAGCGCTATTTGATTTATACAGTACTGGAAACAACTTAAAGGCTTGTACACAGGAGAGTGTTTGATTAAAATATGGTGCATCTCCCCAGCAAAGTACTAAGAAACTGTGGAAAAGAATGAGGAAGACCTCAATCAAATAATATAGGGGAATTTCCAAGACATATTATTAATGTTAAAAAAGTGTGGCATACAGACTGCCAGGCATGGCCACCGGGAGAGGATGGAGGCCGCTGTGTCACGGACAGTGCCCACGTAGGGGGAGCAGTGCAGAAGGGACACGGGGTTATTGCTGGGTGTGCCTTGACTTTCTCCCTTGCCTGTCCAGGTTCAAGCCCATAGCCCCCTTGCAGAAATGCTTTGAGGACCTATTGTCTTTCACCAGATGAGGCCACTGTCCAGGGGACTGGTTCCCCATCTCACTCAGGCTTATGCCAAAGATGTAAAATTTGGTGCAGATGTCTGAGCCTTAATGCTTCAAAGTATAGTAGACCTTTCAGTAGATGCTGGAGTGATTACTAGTGATTATTAGTGAATGAGAAGGCCCAGAATAAATATGGTGTGACCGGGCGCCTGGGTGGCTCAGTGGGTTGAGCCGCTGCCTTCGGCTCGGGTCATGATCTCGGGGTCCTGAGATCGAGTCCCGCATCGGGCTCTCTGCTCAGCAGGGAGCCTGCTTCCCTCTCTCTCTCTGCCTGCCTCTCTGTCTACTGTGATCTCTCTCTCTCTGTCAAATAAATAAATAAATAATCTTTTTTAAAAAATAAATAAATAAATAAATATGGTGTGACCGTTGCAAAGTCAGTTGACCTGAGGGTAAATGGAACAATATGTGGACTATGCTTGTTCAACACATTTCCAGTAACACAAATGAAAAGGCCAAAGATCTGTGACCACTGCTGCCAGATCAGTATCCTGCCCAGCCGAGTAAGGCTTGGAGAAGGTTGGCGGAGGTGCTGACCGTGCGGACATTGGAATAGGCGTGATGTTAGCTGTAGACGCCACACTGCTGAACTTGAGGAACAGCCCAACCCGTGTTGACCCCCAAGGAATTGCTTAGGTTGCTGTGACTTCTGCAAACAAAGAAATTGGCAATATCATTTCTGATACAGTAGAAAAGGTTGAAAGGAAGGATGTGATCCCAAATAAAGAAGGGAAACACTGAATGATGAATCATAACTTATTAAATTGAGGTTTGATTGTTTCTCCATACTTTGTATACATCAAAAGCTCAGAAATGTGAGTGCCTGTGTTATACTGAGTGAAAAGAAGATGTCTAGTGTCTGGTCCATCACACCTGCCCTTGAAATTGCCAATGCTCCTTGTAAGCCCTTGGTCATAAAAGCTAAAGATGTTAGTGAACAAGCTCTAAATACACTGATTTTGAATAGGCCAAAAGCTGGTCTTCAGATTAGAGCAGTCAGATCTCCAGGTTTTGGGGACAATAGAAAAACCTATTTAAACACATGGCTATTGATGCTGGCGGTTTGATGTTCAGAGATCTTGATGATCTTGATGATGTTCAGCTTTACGACTTAGGAAAAGTTGGAAATGTCACTGTGACCAAAGATGAACCCATGTCCTGGAAAGGAAAAGATAATGGGCTCAAATTGAAAGACCTATGCAGGAAATCCCTGAGCAGTGGCATGCCATAACTAACAATTATGAAAAGGAAACACTGAATGAAGATCTTGAAACACTTGCAGATGGAGTCACTCCGCTGAAGATTGGTGGGACAAGCGATGTGGAAGTGAATGGAAAGAATGAGCCGCGGGTGCCCTCGAAGCTGCAGCGGGGTGCTATGGAAAAAGACATTGCTCTGCGAGGGGGTCTGAGACTCACTAACTCCAGCAAATGAAGATTTTTTTTTTTTTTAGATTTTTTTTTTAATTCATTTGAGAGAGAGACAGAGACAGCACAGGCAGGGGAAGAGGCAGAGGGAGAGGGAGAAGCAGACACCCCGCTGAGCAGAGAGCTCAACATGGGGCTCTATCCCAAGACCTGGAGATCATGTCCTGATCCGAAGGCAGACGCTTGACCATCTGAGCCACCCAGGTGCCCCAGTATTTTTTAATAATACAGAAATGTTTAGGGGCGCCTGGGTGGCTCAGTGGGTTAAAGCCTCTGCCTTCAGCTCAGGTCATGATCCCAGGGTCTTGGGCTCGAGCCCCGCATCGGGCTCTCTGCTCAGCAGGGAGCCTGCTTCCTCCTCTCTCTCTCTGCCTGCCTCTCTGTCTACTTGTGATCTCTGTCTGTCAAATAAATAAATAAAATCTTTAAAAAAAATACAGAAATGTTTAAAAGAACACTCAAAACTTTTGCAAAGATCATTGCTCGGAATGTAGATGTTGAAGGATGATCGATAGTTGAGACAACTATGCTAAGTTCCTCCAAAGTAGGTTGTGATGCTCTGCTTGGAGATTCTGCAGATGTGGTGGAGAAAGGAATCATCGATCCAGCAAAGGTAATAAGAGCTGTTTTATTGGTAAGTGGAATGGTCAGGGAGGAATATGTTCTGCTCTCTACAGTGGTGCTACAGCAATGCTAATAAACTCTGACAGGATGCTCGGGGCAATGTTTCACACCAATAATTTCAGAGAAGTCAGTTAAAGAAAATGAAAAGACTGGCTGATGTTAAGAAATTCACCATAATCATCAGTTTCTAGTTTCCGTTGACAATATATCATGATTTACCACTGTCATTGTCCATGCCTACAGATAATTTAATTTGTTTTTTTAAATTTTTTTTAAATTTTAAATTTAATGTTTTTTAAATTTTATTTATTTTATTTATTTATTTTATTTTTTATATTTAAATAAATATATTTATTTAATTATTTAATATAATTTATTAATTAAATTAAATTTAATTTAAATTTAATACTAGGTTATTTACACATTCACCAAAAAACATGCTGTGATAGTGTCTACAGTCTTCTATTCTTTAGGTTCAGAGGAAGGGGGAATGTAAAAATACACACTTACCCACTAATCTCTGCAAAGGAAATATAGAAAAACAAACCATAAACTAATGAGATTGGTTGACAATGTAAGCTGGTTAGGAGTGACGATTAAAGAATGTGAAAGGAGTGAAACTTCTCATAGATTTCTGTGTAACACTGCCTTTTAGGACATACGCCAAAGCATAAAGAAATAAAACCAACCAGGATTTGGGGAGTCCAAAATAGAATACAAAAAAATAACAAAAGTACCTCACTATGTTATAAATGAATGACACAACCTTATGGAAGGAGGTAGAGAAGAAAAGAATTAACTTGAATAATGGGGGAAAACAATATTTTGATATTATTGATATGATAATAACAGAGGGAGAGGGTGAGGGAGAAGCAGACACCCCGCTGAGCAGAGAGCTCAACATGGGGCTCTATCCCCATGTTAATATCAATATGATATATTGATATGATAATAACCATATGCAAAATATACTCCACATCAGCCCTGTACTGTATTTTCTAAATTTGTTTTTTTTTAAGATTTTATTTGTTTATTTGACAGACAGAGATCACAAGTAGGCAGAGAGGCAGGCAGAGAGAGAGGAGGAAGCAGGCTCGCCGCTGAGCAGAGAGCCTGATGGGGGGCTCGATCCCAGGACCCTGAGATCATGACCTGAGCCGAAGGCAGAGGCTTTAACCCACTGAGCCAGGCAGGCACCCCTAAATTTGTTTTTAACAAATATATTAACTAGAGATTCTGAAGTCCTTTCCGTGCAGACTAAGATTTAGCAGAGAGGAAAATATATCATAAGTAATGAGAGACAGGTTACAAATAAGAAAAGGAGAAAAGCTGGAAGGAGCCCTCTGGTATTGGACTGAAACTGGAGGAGTAAGTATGGACCCATGGCTTTAATGTATAGACAGAGTCTTAGGTATAGAAAGAAATACAAACGTGTGTGTGTGCATACATGTATTTCCTGAGAGCATCTAGAGGCGAGAACATTTCTATAGCCGTGAATGCTCCTGGCATCCAGATCTTAATTTCTGGATACCATTCTACAGTTAAAGGAAAATGACTTTTAGAAAAAAGGCAGATTACACGGTAATACAGAGAAAATTTAGGATGAGACAGCATCATCTTGTGGTGTCAGAAAGCAAGGGAGTACTTACAGAGTGACAGGCTGAGGCATGCGAGAAGGATTCAGGAGCCAACTTGAAGAAGCTGTTGATGGGAAACTCTGGGATGATGTGAGCAAAACAACAAATAATGGTCATAATATAAAACAACCATCGAATACAATAAATATTCCTGAGTCCCAACTGGTATCAGTAAATAATTTAATAAATAAATAAATGGGGGAGAAGAGATAGCTCTTCTTTACAATTCAGCCACAGTGAATAATAGAGAAGGAAGGATGCAAACAGAAAATCACCGTTAGGCAGACGACAGTAATAATTGTTGCAGGAAAGAATTATTGACGATGCTAAAATTAATAGGTGAAATTGTGATGAGAAACAGGATATTTGAATCATCTCTGGGTACTTCTCCACAAAATACTTCTTAATTATTAAGGGAAAAATTATAACTTGCCCATGGAGAAACCTGGCAGACACCATCCTGACCAAGTGACTGAAGTTGACACCCCCTGGTCATGCAACCTGCCAGCATCGCGCACCTGCACACGGAGACACGTCTGTGGTATTTCTGTGTGTGAAGATGTCAGACCCCTAAGTTAGGAAACACTGCAGAAGAGAGAAAGGAGGAGAGAAAGGATAGCTTTGGAGTGTGGTTTGGGTTAAGAGGTCAACATTGCAGACAGAAGTGGAAGAAATAAACCGGAAGAAAAAAAGTAAAACAAAACCTGACAATCAATGCAAGCTGTAAAGGGTGTGTTCTAGAGAGAGCAGAAGGCGCTTTAGAGAAAGACACTCATTGTGATGCTCGGTAATCCTGTTAGGCATGTGCTGTATAACTTCCTGAGGGTCTTACAACCTTCCCGGAGATTTCCATTGTAAATGAAGTCTTATTGACTAATTAGTTCTTTTTATTTGGCATGTTAAGTTCCTTGTGGAGGGCTGTCAAACAAATGGTGATAAGCCTTAGGTTATGTTGCTTGGGTAGATGCTCTGTTCTAGAAATCCTGTGAAATTCCTAAAGTTTTAATATGTTCTGGTATAAGGTCATCACTTGGCATTCTAATTATTAAAGTATTATGTGTCAAGGGAAAAAGAAAAGAAAGACAGCCAGACAGGTGGATAGTCTTGCCATTTATTAACCAGAGCAGGAGACCAAGTTTTAATAAGAATTATCCTCTAACTTGGAAAGACTATCGATTTATTAATACTGTCATCCCAAACAGGTGGCATATCTTTACTGATGTCGTCTTATTTTTTGTTTTGTTTTGTTTTGTTTATTTTATTTTATTAAATGCGTCCATGGGGAAGCTAGTTTTTGACTGACAAAATTTCACAGTTGGCAGGCCAGTTCACCTCGGAATACTTTGTCTTCATGAGACCTGGGGCCAGTGGGTGAGGAGTCCTGTTCCCCCTGGTTTATTCTTTGTAGTAAAAAGAAGTACCTTTTCTACTTCACCGGCTGGCTCTTTGCAGCTTGTGTTATCTGTAGGAAGCAATGCTAGCCTCATGCGAGGCCTCTAAAATGAGTTTTGGTCCTCACAGTATTAATATCAGAAAAATCTCTGACCCCTGAACCCACTATCTCAGGAAGTTTTCTACTTGAAACATGTAAAAGGGAAGTGGTACAAGATAAAAAATAATCCAGAGTCCAAAGTCTTTCATGGTTTATCCCCTCTCTGATCCCGACCCCCCTTCAGTTTTCCCTCCCTTCCCTGCGGTTCTCCACACTATTCTTTATGTTCCACATATGAGTGAAACCATATGGTAATTGTCTTTCTCTGCTTGACTTATTTCACTCCGCATAACCCCCTCCAGTTCCATCCATGTCCATGCAAATGGTAGGTTACAGAAGGGAGAAGGGTGGGGAATGGGGGTAACAGTGTGATGGGTATTAAGAAGGCCGTGTGTGGTGATGAGCACTGGGTGTTATATACAACTAATGAATCACTGAACACTATATCAGAAACTAATGATGTTGGGCGCCTGGGTGGCTCACTGGGTTAAGCCTCTGCTTTCTGCTCAGGTCATGATCCTAGGGTCCTGGGATCAAGGCCCGCATGGGGTTCTCCACTCAGCAAGGAGGCTGCTTCCTCCTTTCTCTCTGCCTGCTCTCTGCCTACTTGTGATCTCTCTCTCTTTCTCTCTGTCAAATAAATAAATAAAATCTTTAAAAAAAACCCTAATGATGTTAAATATGTTGGCTAACAGAACATAATAAAAGTAATAATAAATAATCTAAAAACAACAACAACATCCAGCACAGAATTTTAAAAGAAAGAAAAAATAATAATACTGTCAAAAAAAAAAAATGAAGACCAACTTTGAAACTTTCAATAGCTTCTAATTGCTCTTGAGATAAAGACCAAAATTCTAACCAAAAACAAAACAAAACAAAAAACTACAAGAGCAATATTTTGAAATTCTGAAATAGTCAGGAATGATTCAGCTGTTTAAATCAGAAAATGTATTATGGGTTTACAAGAAATCTTTTCTAATCATGGTTCTTATTGCTTTTATTTTCTGTAATAAAAAAGGCATAATCATGGCAAAGATAACCAATGCAAAAGATAAAACAAGTAGATTTTTATTCCAGTTAGAATGCTTTTGCTTAAGTCTGGTTCTTTAGTATTTGGGTCCATGAAATAATGAGCTAAATTATGAAAAGGTCCATCTACATCTTATTTAGAAAAGGTTACATTTAATTATAACATCCTTGTGCAAGATAATGAAAACTAAACTCATGATGTCAACGAATCAAAAGTTGGATTTTTCTTTTATGCACAACAGGAAATAATTTGCAGGTGCCTTTCTATGCTGAAGTGTCTAGAGGGAAGAAATAGGACTTAGACCCATTAAACGTGGGTTCAAATTCCAGGGTGACCAGTTAGCCAGTAACAGGTCTTTAAGCCTTGAACATGGGTACATATATAAGCCTCATTTTCCTAGAAAAAAAATGGGGTAAAGGACTCACCTCACAGGATTCGTGGAGAATTATTTGGAAGAGTTGCAGTACTGAGTACTGTATACTGTATACAGTGTATATGGTTGGTTTTTTTTTAAGCAAATGAATTAAGTTTAGCTGGTAGTGAACTCATAAGTGGGCTATCTTTTCATTTTTCTTTACAATTGTTTCTAGGGAAGTAAAAACTAAAGTCATTAGTACTGAGGTCTCAGAATTACTTGTAATAAAACGTGTTTTTCTTGGCCACACTATTAAGCAAATATCAATCTATTTATTTGAAGATCATAAATCCCAATATAGGGAATCATTGCTGAAGCAGACAGAATCATCCTAAAAGCTACACAACGTATTTCATTTGTGTGACTCGAATGTATTCACCTCATTTGGTTCAAAGATCTGTTCCACAGATAAAATTATGAAGAGAAGAAATTGTTCCTTCCTGTGATGTAGCATATGTGTGTTTTAGTTTGCCCAGACTTTTGCTCATGTTATAGAACTTCATTTATATGAAGTTTATCTATATATTCCTCTTGGGAAATAATATGAAAATGAACAAAATAACAGCCATTCTTTGAAAATAAAATACTCTTCTTTCAGTCTGAGCATTATCACGTGGATGGTGATACAGGGAAGCGAAGAGAGGTTATTTCAGAAGAGTAAACGTTGCTTAAGCATGTTCTGTGATTTCAACGTTATAGGCGATCTTGTTGCTACATTTTTAAGATGTGACACCTGTCCTTAGGATTTGGAACCAGGAAGGTCTGGCAAGGCAATTTACCAAAACATGGGATATTGGGCAAATTAGGAAGACCTCTGTAAATGGCTGACTCACCATCTGAAGATGGAGATACCGTGATATTTGCTTCGTTGTGAAAATTAAATGTAAAATATTGTGAAAATAATTGTCAGAAAATGTCAGTGCTTCTTTCCTTCTATCACAGAATTTTTAATGTAATATCTTTTATTTTATTACTTTTAAATTATTTATTTGCATGTGGTTGACCCAAAATGTTACATTAGTTCTGGGTGTACAATGGAAGTGATTCCACTTCCGTGTCTATTATGCTGTGCTCACAAGTGTAGCTACCATCTGTCCCAGCAATGTTTGAGAAGATTCAATTTTAAAATACATCAGTGTTTGAGGTTATATGTAATAATGTACATATAAATGGCTATTATTATGAATAATTAGAAAAATGGGTTCAATTTCTTTTCATTTATCAAGAAATTCAACCTCACTAAATAAATACATATTTTGCTCGATGTACCCCCATGGCCAACATCCTATAAGACATTGGAAAGCAGGATGGAATTTTCCTGCCATGATAAAGAACTGGCTTATCTAATTCATGTTAAACTATCCAAAGTAGATTTTCCGGATACAAAAGGGAAAACCCTCAGATAGTGAAGATAAACTCAAGTGAAGTGAAAAGATCTACAGCTGTATTCTTATACATCCGTTGTCAGCTCTTTAATTTACTGGTATTTTAATCTTATTTAGAATGAGAAGGTATCATAGAAATGGAAAAGGGATAAATAATGCAGAAGTTCCACTGACATGCATGCAAATTACAAAGTCAGCTCATATTTACTTCCCAATGAGAAGATTATCCCAACACTTTAGCCAATCCTAGTTGTTGGGCATAATTTTAAAAAGTCATATTACTTGTACCTTTTACCATACTTGTACCTTTTATCATTCATTACCATAGGTAATGAATCTTTTTAATATAGACTTCTTTTTTCCTTTTTTTCCAAGGGGTTATGATTTTTTTAAGTCTAGCTGACATACGTTATATTAGTTTCAGATGTATAACATACTGATTCAACATTTTATACATTACAAAGTGCTCGCCACAGTAATCCATCTGGCACAATACAAAGTTATTACAGTCTTATTGACGGTATTCCCTATGCTGAACTTAACTTTTCTCTGTCTCATTTATTTTATAACTGGAAGTTTTGTACCTCTTAATTCCCTATACCTCTTTCCCCTTTTCCCCTACCCAGCTCCCCTCTGGTAACCACTAGTTTGCTCTCTGTATTTATGAGTCTGTTTCTATGTTGTTTTGTTTGTTGTGTTTTTTAGATTCCAAAAATAAGTGAAATCATATGGTATTTATCTTTCTTTGTCTGACTTATTTCATTTAGCATATTAACCTCTAGCTCCATCCACAAATGACAAGATCTCATTTATTTTTTATAGTTGAGTAATATTCCATTGTTTATGTACACCACATATTTTATCGATTCATCTATCGATGAACACAGGTTGCTTCCATATCTTGGCTATTGTAAATAATACTGCAGTGAACATAGGATGCATGTGTCTTTAAGAATTAGCATTTTTTTAGGAGCACCTGGGTGGCTCAGGGGG
>PISX010029465.1:0-19960 GCA_004024625.1 Mellivora capensis
AAGCAAATGAAACTGAAAACACAACAGTTCAAAACCTTTGAAATGAAGCAAAGGTGGTCCTAACAGGGAAGTATGTGGCAATACAGGCCTTCTACATGGAGCAAGAACAGTCTCAAATACACAACATAACCTTACAGCTAAAAGAGCTAGAAACAACAGCAAATAAAGCTTAAATCCAACTGAAGAAGAGAAATAATAAAGATTAGAGGTAAAATTAATGATTCAGAAATTTAAAAAGAAAAAGAAAAAAGAACAGTGTTTGCTAAGGCCCAAACAGAAAGAATGTGAAATCAATGTCTAATGTGTGGAATTTCACTTTGGGAAGATGAAAAAGCTCTGGTGACAGATGGTGCTGGTGCCTGCATTACAAATGTCAAATAACTTAATCATCAATGTGAATTGACTCAATGCCACTGAAAATTTACAAATACAAATGATTAAAACTTCAATTTTTATTATTTGGATTTTAATACAAGTTAAAAACTACATTTAAAAACTAAGTTGAGGGGCACCTGGGTGGCTCAGTGGGTTAAAGCCTCTGCCTTTGGCTCAGGTCATGTTCCCAGGGTCCTGGGATTGAGCCCCACATCTGGCTCTCTGCTCGGCAGGGAGCCTGCTTCCTCCTCTCTCTCTGCCTGCCTCTCTGCCTACTTGTGATCTCTGTCTGTCAAATAAATAAATAAATAAATACAATCTTTAAAAAAATAAAAATAAAAACTAAGTTCACTTCATTAATAGGTGCAAGCTGTCAGCATAAACTACAGCACAATGGCTAGAGTATATGCACATATCATTGGCTTTAAACATCCACCTGTATAAAAAGCAGGTATGTCATCTAACAACAAAACTGGTAAATTAAAATCTCCAGATCTGTGTCTTGACAATCTACTTTGTACAAAAACTCTAACTAATACTCCCAGCACACTGAACTTTGATCATCAACTGGATAATACATAAACCAAAATAAGATATTTGTATAATGGTAAATGATTTCCTCCCTGGACCTTTCCTCAAAGTGCCTATATGTCAAAATAAACATACTTTGGGCAGATAGTGATCATGTGCCTCCATACAAATTACCTTCTTTTTTCTATTCTATTTAATATACAAATTTCTTTTATAAAGTGGTGGAATCTTTCAAAATTACCTGTTCTACCCCAGAACTTCCTCATGGCATTTTCACCTCCAAATTTCTGAGTGTGCAGGTTTAAGTTTAACAAGGGCATTACCATGATGTACAACACAGTCACAGCTTGATCAGTGGAGAAGGTGGTGATTGGGGGCAAATATACAAATATTCAGGATGCAATACTCTGACCACCACACTGACGTGAGACACATGTGGACACAGCTTTGTGTCTCCCCTCCAAGCTACAGGTCCTCCATGAGCGTATGATAACCAACTAGGAGACCATCAAGAGGAAAATTTTCACAGGCAGATGAACCTACTTTTGACAGTAACAGAGTCACCAAGGGTATGAATGCTCATGCAGATGAGTTTCAGCCAAAGGTTTATGTCATGCATAAATGGTCTATGACAGTGGAGCCACACACAGACAGCCACACTGTGAAGAGGACCTGAATGGTTGCAAGGACAAAGCCTCTAGTACATGTCACCTGAAAGAGGAAGCCATATCCTTGCCACTCATAATGATTTCATTGTACAGTGGTTTGCAGATGGCTACACAGATGCTCAGCAAAGACTTCAGTCACACAGTTCCTGAAAAAGATATTTTTCTCTTTTTTTTAAAGATTTAGTTATTTGTTTGACAGAGATCACAAGTAGGCAGAGAGGCAGGCAGAGAGGGGGGTTGGGAAGGAAACTCCCTGCTGAGCAGAGAGCCGGATGTGGGGCTCGATCCCAGGATGCTGGGATCATGACCCGAGCCGAAAGCAGAGGCTTTAACCCACTGAGCCACCCAGGTGCCCCAATAGATGTTTTTTCTTACAGCAAAAGTGCCAAATAGCATTTTAAGGGTCATAGATGAAGAACAGCAGATATCTAGAAGGGATGAATTACACAGGCAGAAAATGGAAGCAATACCCAAGGTCATGAAAGATGACTTGTTGAGTGAAAAGACCCACTCATGGATAACAGTTCTTATTATTAGAAAGCTTCCTAAATTAGGGGTGTCTGGGTAGCTCAGTCGGTTAAACATCTGCCTTCAGCTCAGGTCGTGATCCCAGGGTCCTGGAACTGAACCCCACATCAAGCTCCCTGCTCAGTGGAGAGTCAGCTTCTCCCTGCCTGCCCCCCCATTTGTAATCCTCACACTCTCTCTATCCCCCTCAAAATAAATAAACCTTACAAAAAAACTCTTCCTAAATGAATCCTAAAGTGCATTTCCTAAAAATAATACATTATTTGTTTTGTGACTAAACTATTCTCAACTGCTTTTAACTTATCAAAGTCTTTTAAAATTAAACTTATTTATCATATTTCAATGTAAACTTATTATTTTATTTTAAACTTGTTTTCGGAAGGTAACATGGAAGAATAGGGATTAATCTGAAAAGGAGTAGTAATGAGAGACTGCTCATCTCATGATGTATGTGATAGCATATATAAAACAAATGTATTATATATAAGTTAAAGTAAATTTAAAATAGTTGAGATATTTTAAAAAAGTATGTTATTATTTTTAAGAAGATTCAATTTAAGAAGATTAATTTAGGAAGAGTTAAAGTTTTCCAGTACTGAGAACTGTTATCCATGAGCAGGTCTTTTCATTCAACAAGTCATCTTTCATGACCCTCAATACTGCTTCCGTTTTCTGCCTATGTGAGCTATGCCTTCTGGGTATCTGCTGTACTTCATCTATGACCCCTGAAATGCTGCTTGGAATTTTTCTGTAAGAAAAACCATCTCTTTCAGGAAGTGTGTAATTTAAGTTTTTGCTGAGTATCCATGTGGTCATCTGCAAGCCTATGTGTAAAACAAATATGTTATATATAAAAGCAATTATATTGTGTATCAGTAGGGACATGAACAAAGAGATGAATGAAACAGGAGTCCTGATTTGGATCCAAATAAAAATAAGACTTTAGAATATAATACTCAGGATTCAGGTCAATGGCAAAAAGAAAAGTATGCAGATTAAAAAAAAAATTTAGAAAACTGACTATTCCTCCATACTTCTTCAACTCCTATATCAAAAAATTTCAGATGAGTCTAAAGTTTTAATGTAAGATATACAACCTCAAAAATGCTTTAAAAATTAACTGCTGAATTCTGGAACACTGAAAAGAAATTTTTAAAAAAGGAAACAAAAAAAAATTAACTCCTGAAAAACAGTTTAAGAATATTTTGGTATAAGTGAAGTGGGAAAATCTTTCAAAATAATAATCCAAAACAAAATTAAATATTAAATTTAAGAACATTTTTTGCATGCCAAGAGGATTCTACAAACTATACGAAAGTTAAAAACACACCACAAACCAGAAAGACAATTGTTGCATACACAACAATAAAGAGATCCTTTTCTCAGAATGTAATCAATCATAAAAATCACTATGGAAAAGATCAATGATTGAATGAAATATGTAAAAGCATTTATAGTTGATTCACAGAAAAAAGAATATAAATCATTTTAAAGATAAACTCAATAATATGAAAAAGGTTACATTTTAATCAGATTATTTTCTGCCATGAATATTTATCAGGTAAAGATTGTTGAGAATGTGGACACAAATACTCTCACAGACTGTGAGAAGCAGTTTAGCTACTACTACAATCTCAAGCATGACAGTTTGATAATAACTATGAATACTGACATTTAACTATCTGATCATTGTTTCAAATATATACATAAACAATTCCACTCCTAGGAACTCATACTTGCACATGTTCACAAACATATACTTATTGCAAAAATTTTTTTGTAGGAAAAGGTTAATAAAAACATGAAAAGAAATGAATACATTTATTTTAGAAAATGTTTATAAATGAGTAATATGGAGTACAAGAAAAACTAAGAGATCTTATGGACTAGTATGGAATATCTTCAAAATGTTGCAAGAGATTTCACTTATATGTGAATTAAAAAAAAAAACAGTGAAACAAACAAAACCCAGAAATGTACTCATACATACAGGGAACAAACTGGTCATTGCCAGACAGAGGGGGATGAAGGGATAGCAAAAATAGGTGAAGGGGATGAAAGGCACAAAGTTTCAGTGATAAATATGTCACAAGAATGAAAAGGACAGCATAGGAAACACAATCACAAAAAACGTAGCAACTTTGTATGGTAACACATCAAAACTACCCTTATCACAATGAGCATCTCTTAATGTACATGATTGTTGACTCACTATGCTATATTCCTGAAACTACTGTAATGTTGTATGATAACTATACTTCAGTTAAAATATTAGAAATAAGCAAAACTATGCCAACTTAAAGGTTTATGTTTACAAAAGAAGTTGCATAATAAGGGCAAACATTTAAATACACAGAGAAAAAATTACATACATATATTTAAATCGAAATGCATTTGCACGGTTTTTACCTCATGAGTCTTTAACAGATCAAGACTAACTCTGGGGAAGAGGAGTAAAGACCACACTGAGAGAGAAGTTGGTAATTTATTCAACATTGTTTCCAGTTGTGTAAGATCTACTCTTGTACTCCTTATTATTATCCATTATACTTCAATTTTTCTTATAGAAACACTTATTTTATATCTAAGGCAGCAGAAATTTAATATACAAGACAGTCCATACATCATTAAATATTATAAAGAGTATAATAAAAAGATTACCTTAAATGATAAGAATCTAATGAAAAATAATACACATCTCAGAAAACAAATTTTAAAACATAACTTAATTAAAAATTATTGTAATCATATAAAAATTTCCTCACTAATTCGTTACCCATTGTTAACTCCTTGAGAAAAAGGCATTACACCTTTCTAAATAAAGTGATCAACAAGACACTGTAGCCCTTACATTCTAGCAAGAAGGGAAATGTTATTATAGCACAATCATCCTGTTCATCCTTTAATTAACTTAATTCACCTGAAACAAAAAGAGTCTTAATCATCTTAAGAAGATTTCTGCATATTCTGAAAATGGGATCCAATGTAAAATAATTCTCTTCATGGTGGATATACACTTATCTACTGAAAGACATGATATTTCTTCTCCAGAGCTTGTTCATAGCATTTGTCATCTCAGAATTTCTCAGCATGTAGATCAGTGGGTTCAGCATTGGGGTTATGACTGTGTAAAACACACTCAATGATTTGTCAATGGGGAAGGTCTTAACAGGTCTTGCATACATGAAAATACATGGAACAAAGAAGAAGACCACCACAGTGATGTGGGAACCACAGGTCTGGAGGGCTTTCTGGCTCCTTTCTGGACTAAGGTTCTTTAGAGAGTGCAAGAGGACACCATAAGAGATGAGCAAGAGCACAAACACTATACTGCAGATCAGTCCTCCATTGGCCACAGCTAACAGGCCAATGACATACGTGTCAGTACAGACCAGTTTCAATAAGGGGTACATGTCACAGAAAAAATGGTCAATGACATTGAGCCACAGAATGGACGCCCATAAACAGTGCTAACCTAAATTACTGAATGCAGAAAACCTCCCACCCAGGACACTACCAGCAGCACAACACACACCCACTGCCTCATGATCACCAAATAATGCAAGGGCTTGGATGGCCACATAGCAATCATAGGCCATCACCAGCAGAAGAAAGATTTCTGTTGCACCAAAAAGGTCCCCTGTAAATAGCTGAGTCATACAAGCATGGAAGGATATTGTATTTTCTCCAGATGATAAGTCTGAAATCTATTTGGGGCTAACGGAAGATGAATAAATAACATCCATAAATGATAAGTTAGCAAGAAATAAATATGTAGGTGAGCCCAAGGTCTTACTGAGACTTACAGTCACCACAATGAGCAGGTTTCCTACCACAGAAAAATACAGAAGAGCAAGAACATGACAAAAAGGACCTGTTCCTTTGGATCCTGGGTGAGGCCCAAGAGGACAAAGCAAGTTACACTGTTTCTTGGTTCCATCTAGTCTGCATAGGAGCTGACTTCTCCTAATAGAAGGAAGTAATCTACAAAACAAGGGGGAACAAAACTTTAAAACAAAACTTTTAAATGCATTACAAGATTAATCTTCTATTGACTCATTCAATTAAAAGAATGTGGAAGGCTTATCTGTTTGTGTCAAATGTGTAATGGACATTATAATTTCCAGTTGAATAAGCCATGGTTTCCTCCCCTCGGTGATAACATACATAATAATCAGCAGTGAAATAAATGCCATTACAAAAATAGTCACACAATGCAAAGATCAGGGGTAGGAATACATTACCAAACATCAGTCAAGGAAGGCTTCCCAGAGAAGCAACGCTTTAGCTGAGTTTCAAAGGAAAAGAGGAAAAACAAGAAAAGAGGGCAAGGGAATTCCACACAAAGGTGCACAGTTACAAAAGTGAAATACTTGAGACCCATTTAGGGTAATTGACATATTCAAAGTGAATGGATCAACTAGGAATGGAAGATCACTGCCTTCGACTGTCTCATCCCTCACTGAGATCTCCTTCTTATGGTTTTTGGTTGGATATGTCTCCTCTTCCTGACCAATAAATGGGAAAGCATGCCAGTGTTGTGGCTCTCCCTTAATTTTTGAACTTCATATATACAACATCTCTACCTATGGATATCTCCAACTGGATATCATTCCACGACTTATGAAATTAAATTTTAATTTTCCACGATAAACATAGGAGTTTTCAGCTCACTAAATGGTATCACTTTCCACATCATTGCTTAGACAAGAAATATCACAGTGTCCTTCATGTATTTCTTGATCTCATATCACATACTGATACCTTTAACAAATCCTTTTAACCCCCTTTAAAATATATCACGAACATAATCATTTCCCTTACCCCCTCACTTCTCTCTCACTACACTCTGGGTCCTGCCACATCCCTCACCTTGCATTCTGTCTTCCATCAGTTTGTTGTCTTGATGCAGCCAAATGGTCCTTTTTAAATCTGATTCTGATGTATTCCTCCACTGCTCACAATACTGCAGTGGATTCCAATCACTCATTCACAACTTAATGAATCACATCTTATATTACAGTAACAGGAATTGTAATCCCCATTAACTTCTCCAATGTCACACAGTTTTGAGTGATAAAACTAGGATTAGAATCCATGTTTGCTTTATCTCAAAGTATTTACATTTACATAATAAAGAAAAGTCATACACTTGCAAAGCCTGGTCTCTGCTATTTTCTGTTTGTTTTACCTTGTGTAGGCATATCCACAATCTGAAGGAGCACATTTTACTCATTTGCAGGGACCTGGGATTTTTCTGTCATCCAGTTTGACAAGAGAGGGCAAAAAAACTGCATTATTACTTGAGGATATATTAATTTCAATTGACTCTCTATTTCCTCCATGGAGCCTTCCGATTATTCAGAAGATAGCTTTTATTTACATTGTAGATTACTTCCTAGGAATTCCAGGGTCTACAAAGAAAAACAAAAAATTGGCACATTAGGATAATTTATCAAAAAGACAAGTAAACCCCATACTTACATAAGAAGGGAACAGCTAGGGGCGCCTAGGTGGCTCAGTGGGTTAAAGCCTCTGCCTTTGGCTCAGGTCATGATCCCAGGTCCTGGGATGGAGCCCTGCATCAGGCTCTCTGCTCAGCAGGGAGCCTGCTTCCTCCTCTCTCTGCCTGCTTCTCTGCCTATTTGTAATCTCTGTCAGTCAAATAAATAAATAAAATCTTTAAAAAAAAACTGTTTGAAAAAAAAGAAGGGAACAGCTAGTCATTTCCCAGGGAGATTTCTCTCAAGTAATTTCTTTCCTACTAATTTATAAATAGGAAAGTATCATTCAACCCTTTAGTCATCATTATTCCATTCTTTTGGCTTGCTCAGATTAGCTGATTTGAGATTTTTAAGAGACATTCTCATGCTTTTCTTTAGGTAATGCTTTAAGCCTAACAGAAACCTCCTAAAAAATGAGTATCAGTTGTTAGGAGCATAGTATCTTCTTCCCAACACAATCAAAGACCACTGGACATTTTATCCCTTCTAACCACTTTCCTCATTAAGTCCTAGAATTGGAAAGTGTCCAAGACTGCTTCTTGCTTAATTAAATTCACTGGAAATTTACACAAAATAACTTAAAAAAAATCTCTTTCCTCTCCCACTCTCCCTGCTTGTGTTCGCTCTCTTACTATGTCTCTCTCTGCCAAATAAATAAATAAAATCTTAAAAAAAAAAAAAAGATACTATTAGGTCATATCACATGATTAGGGTCAGAAAGAGATAACAAAAATAAACAAACAAAAAACATACCTTTAGAACCATTGTAAAACTACTACCAAGTCAAGAACAAAATTTCAGCCCAGTCATTTTGTGTTAGGGAAGATTAATTCATCGCCTATTTCCCCTCTTGTCATAGCAAGTTTTTCTTTCCTTTTATTTAATAGTCAATTTTAGTGTGGTTGGACATTTTATTTACTCACAGATTTAGGCATAATAACTATTTGTTAAATTAATAATTTCTTTAATTTGGAGTTCCTACTTACTGCCAGGAAACATGCTATAAGGACATAGCAATTAAGGAAATAGAGGAAAAAAATTATACAAATGGTTCTTTCTGCATGGACCTTATATTCTCATAGTAGAGTCAGACAGTAAATAAGGGGACAATTTACTAAACTAAATATAGTCTTCATCAAGGCTAATAATAAGCAAATGGTACTCATGGAGATTTCTACTATGGAGAAGTTGATTAGGGAAGGCCTTCCTTCAAAGGGAATGTTAAAGCTGCAGTGCAAAGGATTGATAGTGGATACGATCAGAAACACTGTTATAGGTAGTAAAATTAAGTAAACATCCTAAGTAATTTGTTCTCACTTCACTGATGGCATGACCTATATGTACAAAAGGCTAAGTTTTCACAGGGATTTTTAGCCCATTGCTATGTGAAAAGGAGATGTGAGCGTGGGCTCACTCATCTTGTGCCCAATTACAGTGGGAAAGCTTTCAATCTTTCCCTGTTGAGTATGATGTTAGGTAAGGATATGTCATATATGGCCTTTATATGTTGAGGTAAATTCATTCTATATCCAACTTGTTAAGATGGGTTTTTTTTTTATTTTGCTCTGTAAATGATTTTTATTTTACATTTTAGTATGTTTACAGAGCATCTAATTTCTTGTTCTACTGGCAAAAGTATACAGAGCTTAAATTATTTTTGAAACCTCTTTCAAAGTTTAAATTTATTTTTAAGATAAATAAAATATTTTACCTTGCCTTAATTTACCTCTTCTCCTATGGACTCTATTTCTTTATGTAAATCAGTTTCTTTTTATTTCTTTTTTCTTTTATTTCCTTTTTAAGTTTTTTTATTTAAATTCTAGTTAGTTAACATATAGTGTAGTATTAGTTTCAGCAGTAGAATTTCATGATTCATCACTTACATATAACACCCTGTGCTCATCACAAGAAATGCCCACCTTAATACTCATCACCCATCTAACCCATCCTCCACCCTCCTTCCCTCAGTTTGTCTCTATAGTTAAGAGTCTCTTATGGGGGGGTGCCTGGGTGGCTCAGTGGGTTAAAGCCTCTGCCTTCAGCTCGGGTCGTGATCCCAGGGTCCTGGGATGGAGCCCTGCATCGGGCTCTCTGCTCAGCAGGGAGCCTGCTTCCTCCTCTCTCTCTGTCTGCCTCTCTGCCTACTTGTGATCTCTGTCTGTCAAATAAATAAATAAATAAATCTTTAAAAAAAAAAGGTATCTTATGGTTTGCCTCCCTCTCTTACTTTTCCCCTTCCCTTATGTTCACCTGCTTTGTTTCTTAAAATCCACATATGTGTGGAATCATATGGTATTTATCTTTCTCTGACTAACTTATTTCCTTTAGAATAATGCACTCTAGATCCAACCACCTCACTGCAAATGGCAAGATTCCATTCTTTTTGTTGGCTGAGTAATATTTCATTGTGTGTGTGTCTGTGTGTGTGTGTGTATGTGTGTGTACCTGCACCATACCTATTTTATCCACTCATTAATCAATGAATATTTGTGCTCATTCCAATATTTGGCTATTGTTGATAATGCTGCTATAAACATCAAGATGGATGTGCCCCTTCAAGTCAGTGTTTTTTGTGTCCTTTTGGTAAATACCTAGTAGAACAATTGCTGTATCATAAGATAGTTCCATTTTAAGTTTATGAGGAAACTTCATACAGTTTTCCAGAGTGAGTGACTGCACCACTTTGTGTTCCACCAATACTGTAAGGGGGTTCTTTACTCCCATCCTCACCTACACCTGTTGTTTCCTGTGTTGTTCATTTTAGCCATTCTGACAGGTGTGAGGTGGTTTCTCATCATGGTTTTGATTTGTATTTTCCTAACGATGAGGGATGTTGAGCATCTTTTCATATGTCTGTTAGCCATCTGGATGTCTTTTCACCATTTCTTGACTGGATTATTTTTGGGTTCTCAATTTGATAATTTCTTTATAGATTTTCAACACTAACCCTTTATCAAATATGTCACATATAAATACCGTTTCCCATTCCAGAGGTTGCCTTTTAAATTGTTTCCTTTGCTTGCAGATGTTTTTTGGTGAAGTCCTAATAGTTCATTTTTGCTCTTGCTTCTTTTGCCTCTTGAGATGTGTCTAGTAAGAAGTTGCTGCATCAGATGCCAAGGATGATGAGCAATGGTCATTGCTGCCCATGTTTCCCTCTAGGATTTTGATAGATTCCTGCCTCATGTTTAGGTCTTTCATCCATTTTGAGTTTATTTTTGTGCATGGTATAAGAAAGTTTCATTCTTCTGCACGTGGCTGTCTAATTTTCCCAACAGCATTTGTTGAAGGGACTGTCTTTTTTCCCTTGGATATACTTCCCTGCTTTTATCCAAGATTAGTTGACCATAGATTTGAGGTCCATTTCTGGATTCTCTATTCTGTTTCATTGATCTGTTTGTTTTTTTGCAGGCACCAAATTGTCTTGATGATTACAGCTTTGTAATACAGCTTGAGGCCTGGAATTGTGATGCTTCCAGTTTTGGTGTTCTTTTTCAACATTACTTTGGGTATTTGGTATCTGAACCCACTGTTAACAGCAAAAAAAGAGACCAAGAGAATGAGTGTCCATGCAAATGAGTTCCAGCCAAAGGTTTATGTCATGCATGAGTGGTCTATGACAGTGGAGCCATACACAGGCAGCCACACTGTGAAGAGAACCTGAATGGTTGCAAGGACAAAGCCTCAAGCACATGCCAACTGAAAAAGGAAGCCTTATCACCATCACTTGTGATAATTTCATAGTACAGAGGTTTGCACATGGCCACATAGATACTCAGCAAAGACTTCAGCCACACACTTCCTGAAAGAGATGGTTTTCTTAAAGTAAAAGTGCAAAGCAGCATTTCAGGGGCCATGGATGGAGAACAGCAGATACCTAGAAGGCATAACTCACACAGGCAGAAACAGAAGCAGTACCCAAGGTCATGAAAGATAACTTGTTGATGAAAAGACCTACTCACGGATAGCAGTTCTCAGTACTAGAAAGCTGTAAACTCTTCCTAAATTACTCTTTTTAAAACGAATCCTCTTAAAAATAAAATTGTTTTATATCTAAACTATTTTAAGCTTATGTTTAATTATTTTATTTAAACTTATTTTAATTTTTCAATTTATTTTAATGTTAAACTTATTTATCTTATTTCAATGTAAAATCATTTTTTATTTTAAACTTCTCTTTGAAATGTAAATATACAAGAATAGGCATAAATCTGAATAAAAATGAGGTATATACAAAATGTGTTACATATGAAAGCAATTTTATTGTGTACCAACTGGGACATGAATAGAGATCAATGAAGCAGAATTTAACCTTCGATGGGATCCAAGTGTATATGGAGCTTTAGATATAATAGGACTTCAAGTCAATGGCAAAAAGATTATGAAAATAATATCAAAAACCCTGAAATTTAGAAAACCAACTAAAAAATCCATACCTCTTTAATGCCTATATAAAAATAAATTCTAGATGGATCAAAAGTTTTAATGTAATTATACAGGCTCAACAATGCTTTAAAATTAAGAGCTACAAAAGCAGTTGAAGAATATTTTGGTATGAAGGAAATTGGGAAAGTGTTTTAAGCAAGATATATAAGCCAAAAATAACTTAATATTAAGTTAATAAGGACATTACTTACATGCCAAAAACATTCTATAATGTATACAAGTATTAAAACACATCACAAGTTCAATTACAGAAAAATATCAATTACTTATACAACAGTAGAAGAGATCATTTACTCAGTAAAAGACAGCGGTCACTAATATCAGGATGGAAAAGATCAACAATTACACAAAATAGATGAAAAAAACAGAAGATTCACTAAACACATGAAAAGACACCCAAACTCAATAATATAAGAAATATTGCAAGTTTTCTGGTTGCCTTATACCATGAGTATGTATCTGGGGGTGGTTGTTGAGAATATGGACAGAAGTACTTTCACAGACTGAGCAGCAGAGTAGCTACTAGTACAATCTCAAGGACAAGTTTGGCAATAACTATGAAATTCGACATTTTGCTATCTGACCATTGACTCAAATACATTCCTAACAATTCCTCTCTTAGGAACTCATACTTGCACATATTCACAAACACACAATTATAAAATTCTTCATTACAGAAAAAAGTAATAACATGAACAGGAATGGAGATATTTATTTTAGTATATTTGTAAGTGAGTAACATGGAGTATAAGAAAAACAAAGAGATCTATATAGACTAGTATGGCGTATCTTCAAGATGTTGCAAAAGATTTCACTTTTATGTGGAATTTAATCAACAAACCAAAACAAACAAAAAAAAAACAGACTCATAAATACAGAGAACAAATGCCTGCTGCCAAGGGGAAGGGAGTGAAGGGATCAGGGAAATAGGTGAAGGGGCTGAAAGGTACAATATTGGGGACTAAAATAAATAACTCACAAGAATGAAAAGTAACAGCCTAGGGGGTATAATCAATAATATTGTAGGAACTTTGGTTGGTAATGGATGGTAACAGATGAAAGTTACACTTTTCATGATCAGCATTCTGTAATGTATTTTTGGGTTTATTGTGTCCCAGGCTTCTTTAAGAACAAAGTAATGAGTGATGCAGGGATTAAAAAAAGAACATCCTTGAACTTTGACTTCCCCCCAACTAGTCCCCTTAAACTCCCAGCCCCCACATCTTTTGTGTTCCCAAATCCTTTCTCAGTGAATGAAGAACTTGATCCCAAAGCCCTGAGACAAACCCCAGGTACTTGTTCCCTAGTTCTCCCCTCTTCTCTGCCCCCCCATTCCTGGGAAGGGCCTGCACCTCAGTTTGAATGCATGGGAGAGCCCAGAGAGATGACAGACCCTGAGGGAAAGGCTCCACCCTCAGGGAAAGGAATCAAGGAGTATAGGGTAGTGAAGTGGGGGCCCCATAGCCTGGGGTACCTAGCTGGGCCCTGGTGTTGAAAGAAAGGGTACGGGTACCCCTGAAAAAAAGAGACCCAGCAGCCTCAAAATCCTCTCCTGCCCAGTAGTCCCTACTGATGACCATTGCAGAAGTACACTCAGACCACATTCTTCTCATGCCCCAGCTGCTGGGCAATGGGGCTGAACTGAACCTGGGTGGGTTTCAGGCACTATAGGAACATGTTCTCCAGGTTACCTCACACAGTTCTCCAGACTTGTTCACTTGCTCTTTCGCGCCCACACAAGGGTCCCAGCTTTGTATGTCTCCTGCAGATTTTTGTTGTTGTCAGCTTCCATCACCCACTTCTACAGCAGGGCCCATAGCTTACATGTGTTGTAGAAACTGAGTTGCTGAGGCTCAAAGGTTATTTGGTGAAACACCTTCCCAGGGTGACCCCCACATGGGCCTGGGTATATCCTAGAGTGATCCTCTTCTGCCTCATGGGCTTGGCAAATTGTTTCAGGTCCTTTTGCAGAACTTTGATGTCCTCGGACTCTGCAGGGTTTTGCTCCAGCTTTTCCTCTGCTCAAGGAAAGCAGCCTTGGAGCTGGCTCTCCATCTCAGCTCCTAGCTTGCCCTCCCGAGAGGTCTCCAGGCTGCCTTGGAGCACCCACTCCACCTTAACCTCATGGCCACAGTATGCTGTCCTTCTGCAGAACTCATATGGCAGAGAGGCATAGGATAACCCCCCAAAATTCCACATCGGGCCCAAACCCTGATTCAATTCCTGACCCACCAGGAGGGTAACAGATGTTCAGCCAGGTGAGAGGGTTAACCCAGTAGGGCTCTAGCCTCCTGGCCCATCCCTTCCACCCTCACCCCCTTGTGGATACAAGAATCCCAAGTCAGAAGCCAGGCATCCTGCCATGGGGAACAGAGAGAGCCCAAGCCAAGGGGTCTGGAAAAATCAGGGCTCTCCAAGGGACTGCTCAACACCTCTCTCCCTCGCTAATCCGACCCACTATCATAATGTACAGAACTGCTGAATCACGATGGTATAAACCTGAAACTAGTGTAATATTGTATATCAACTATATTTCAATCAAACATAAATCAATAGGGGCGCCTGGGTGGCTCAGTGGGTTAAGCCTCTGCCTTCCACTCAGGTCATGATCCCAGGGTCCTGGGATCTAGCCTTGCATCAGGCTCACTCTCAGCAGGGAGCTCGCTTCCTCCCTCTCTCTCTGCCTGCCTCTCTGCCTACTTGTGATCTTTGTCTGTCAAATAAATAAAATCTTTTTAAAAAATCCGTAAACAAAGCTATGATAAAATTAAAAGTTTATTGATAAAAAGTTCTATAGGAAAGCATTTACATATATATAGAAAGACTCACACATAGATATTTAAATTTACACTTGCATTTGTAAATTTTATTACCTGATGAATTTAAAGATACAGATCAAGCAACTACCTCTGGGGAAGAGAATTGGAAACAATGCTGAGAGTTAAACAGAACTTTAGGGACACCTGGGTGGCTCAGTTGGTTAAGCAGCTGCCTTTGGCTCAGGTCATGATCCCAGCATCCTGGGATCGAGTCCCACATCGGGCTCCTTGCTCGTTAGGGAGCCTGCTTCTCCCTCTGCCTCCATCTGCCAATGCTCACTCTCTCTCTCTCTCTCTCTCTCTGACAAATAAATAAATAAAATATTTAAAAAAAAAAAACAGAACTTTATCCTACACTTTATCTCTTTTTGTAAGACTTTCAATATTATTATTTTTATCTATTTTTGGCTATTACACTTCAATTTTTCTTATGTAAACTAAAAGTATTAATCTAAATATTTTTATGTAAAGCAACCAAAAATTAATAAGGAAAACTCTGCATAGCATTATTTCAAATAATATACAAAGGATAAACTTAACTGATACAATCTAAAAAATAATAATACTGTCTCAGAAAAAATGTTTTTAAAAAAATTTTAAACAACTAAAAATTAGTGTAATCATATAAAAATGTCCTCAGTGATTCATTACATAGTATGGATTCCTTGGTATAGAGGCATCACACATTTCTAAGTAGAGATTGACAAGGTGTTATGGACCTTACATTCTAGCCTCAAAGGAAATTGTTCGTACTTTAATAATAATTTACTTATATTCTTACAAATAAAGAAAGTCAAAATCAAAATTAAAAGGACTTCTACAGTCCAAAGATATAGACCCTAAAGTCAAATAATTCTCTTCATGGTGAATAATACATTTATCTACTCAAAGATATAATATTTCTTCCCCAGAGCTTCTTCATAGCATTTGTCATCTCAGAATTTCTCAGAGTGTAGATCAGTGGGTTCAACATGGGGGTTATGACTGTATAAAACACACTCAATGATTTGTCTATGGGGAAGGTCTTAGCAGGTCTTACATACATGAAAATACATGGAACAAAGAAGAAGACCACCACAGTGATGTGGGAACCACAGGTCTGGAGGGCTTTCTGCCTCCCTTCTGGACTAAGGTTCTTTAGAGAGTGCAGGATGACACCATAAGAGATCAGCAAGAACACAAACGCAATACTGCAGATCAGCCCTCCATTGGCCACCACTAACAGGCCAATGACATACATGTCAGTACAGACAAGTTTCAATAAGGGGTACATGTCACACAAAAAATGATCAATGACATTGGGACCACAAAATGGGAGCCTATAAATAGTGGTAACCTGAATTACTGAATGCAGAAAACCTCCCACCCAGCACACTACCAGCAGCACAACACACACCCACTGCCTCATGATCACCAAGTAATGCAAGGGCTTGCAGATGGCCACATAGCAGTCATAGGCCATCGCCAGCAGAAGAAAGACCTCTGAGCCACCAAAAAAGTGTTCTGTTAATAGCTGAGTCATACAAGCATGGAAAGATATTGTATTTTCTGCAAACAACAAGTCTGAAATCAATCTGGGAGAAATAGAAGATGAATAAATGACATCCATAAATGATAAGCTAGCAAGAAAAAAGTACATAGGTGAGTCCAGAGACTTACTGACAGTTACAGTCACCACAATGAGCAGGTTTCCCACCACAGTCAAAATATAAAAGACTAAGAACATAACAAAAAGGATCTTCTGTTCCTTTGGATCCTGGGTGAGGCCCAAGAGGACAAAGTAAGTTACATTGCTACTTGGTTCCATCTATCTGCATTAGGAACTGACTTCTCATATTAGAAGCAATTGATCTACAAAAGAAAGAGGAAATTTTTAAATGCATTATAGAATTACTCTTTTTTGACTCATTCAATTAAAAGATTGTGGCAGAAGTACCTGTTTATGTTACATGTGTCACAGACATTGTGATTTCCAAGTTGAATAAGCCATGGTTTCCAACACTCAGTGATAGCATATATGATAATCACCAATGTAATAAGCGATACTATAAGAATAGTTGCACAGTGTGAAGGTCACAAGCAAACAGCAGTCAGAGAAGGCTTCCCAGAGGAAGCAATGCTTGAACTGAGTTGCAAAGGAAAACTGAAAGGACAAGAAAAGAAGGCAAAGGAATTCCATGCAAAGGTACACAATTTATAAAATCATAAAACTAAATACTTGAGGCTCCCTTTAAGGTAATATATTCGAAGTGAGTGGATCAAACTAGGAATGGAAGTTTGCGGCCCTGGATTGCATCTTCCCTGAGACTTCTTTCATAGGATGCTTGGTTGTACATGCCCTCTTTTCCTGACCAATAAATGAGAAAGCACTCTAGTGTTGTGTATCTCCCTTCATTTTTAAACTATATGTATATATATATATAGTCTCCAACTCTGAACATTTCCACTTGGATATTAATTCAGTACTTTAGAAACTTGAATCTAAATTTTTAGTTTGCATCAGTAAACGTGTTTCCCATCTAATTAAATGGTACCACCTTCCATATCATTGCTCAGACAAGAAATATCACCATGTCCTTCATGCCATTCTTGCTCTTGTATCGCTTATTGATACCTTTAATAAATCTTATTAACCCCCTCTAAAATATATCACTAACTTGATCATTTCCCTCCCTACACCACTTCTGGTCCATTGCAATAGTCTTCCGCAATATCTCTCCCCTTTCATTCTGGCTTCCATCAGTTTGTGGCCCTGATGCAGTCCAAATCATCCTTTTTAAATCTGATTCTGATCTGATCATTCCACTGCTCACAACAACTATAGGGGATTCCATTCACAGGCTCACAACTTAAGGAATCACATTTCTGTTACAGTAACAGGAACTATAATCCTCATTTCATAGTTGAAAATGGAGGCTCAGAACATCTAATTAATTTTTCCAAAGTCATTGATTTGTAAGTGATAAAGCTAGAATTGCAATCCAAGTTTGCTTTATCTAAAGTAATCTTTTACGTAACAAAGATACTCACATAATTGCAAACCCTGGTTTCCACTATTTACTGTTATTCTTACCTTAGGAAGGAAAGTCCACAATCTGAAGGAACACTTTTTACTCATTCACAGGAACCTGGAATTCCTCTATCATCCAGTCTGAAAAGAGAGGGTAAAAAGCTGCATTATTACTTGAGGACATATTTTATTTCATTCAACTGCATGTCCGTTCTCTCTAAGCCCAGGGTCCACACAGAAATTAAAAATTTAGCAAATTAGGAGAATTTATCAAAAAGACAAGGAATTCCTATCCTTACATAAGAAGATAGCAACCAGACATTCCCGAGGGAGTCTTTTCTCAAGTAACTTCTTTCCAACTAATGTCTAAATAGAAAAATACCATTCACGTCTTTAGTCAACTTCATTCTGTCCTGTCGTTTGCTCAGATTAGCTGACTTGATATTTTAAGAAACATTCTTGTGCTTTTCTTTAGGCAATGCTGTAAGCCTAACAGAACTCCCCTAAAAAATATATATCAGTTGTTAGGAGCATAGCATCTTCTTCCCAACACAAGCAAAGAGCGCTGAACATTTTATGTCTTCTAACCAAACTCCTCATTAAGTTCTAGAATTGGGAAGTGTCCAAGACTAATTCTTGCTTAATTAAATTTGCTGGGAATTTCCACAAAAATTTTAAAAATATCTATAGGAGAAAGATATTAGGTCAAATCACATAGTTAGGGTCATTAAAAACAATATATCCTTAGAACCATTGTAAAACTACCATGAATCAAGAATAAAATTTCAGCCCTGCCATATTGTGTTAGGGAAAATTAATTTATCATGTATTTCCCTACTTGTCATAGCAAGTTTTTCTTTCCTTTCATTTAATAGTCAATTTGTGTTATCTTGCATTTGGTCAGATGTTCTAGATATTTATTCACAGATTTAGACATAATAATTATTCAATTGTTATTTATATATATATTTATGTGTAAATATATATATAAATATAAATACTATTTATATTTATATATTATTATATATATTATTTATATTACTTCTTGCTTCTTGATGTAGGCCTATATTGGTATAAATTTCCCTGTTAGAGGAGCTGTTTGCTGCTTTACAAAGAATTTGGATTGTTATATTTTCGCTGTCATTTTTCTCCATCTATATTTTGATTTCCTCTTTGATTTCTTGCTTAACTCCTTTATTGTTTAGTAGCATGTTATTTAACCTCCATATATTTCTGTTCATTCCAGGATTTTTTTTCTTTTTTTTTGTGGTTGATTTCTAGTTTCACAACATTGTGTTCAGAAAAGATACATAGTATGATTTCAATCTTTTTGAATTTATTGAGACTTGTTTTGTGGCCTAACAAGCAATCTCTTCTGGAGAATGTTCCGTGTGCGCTTGAAAAGAATGTATATTGTGCTGTTTTAGGATGGAATGTTCTGAATATGCCTGTTAGATCTATCTGGTCCAATGTGTCATTCAAAGCCACTGTTTGTTTGTTTTTTTTTTTAATTACTTAGAACTTTAATGTTTTCTGTTTTTTGTGTTTATTTCTTTTCAGCATAACAGTATTCATTGTTCTTGCACCACACCCAGTGCTCCATGCAATATGTGCCCTCCTTAATACCAACCACCAGGCTCCCCTAACCTCCCACCCCCCGCCCCTTCAAAACCCCTCAAGTTGTTTCTCAGGGTCCATAGTCTCTCATGCTTCACCTCCCCTTCTAATTTCCCTCAACTCCCTTCTCTCCATTACCCATGTCCTCCATGTTATTTGTTATGTTCCACAAATAAGTGAAACCATATGATAATTGACTCTCTCTGCTTGACTTATTTCACTCAGCATAAACTCTTCCAGTCCCATCCATGTTGATACAAAAGTTAGGTATTTATCCTTTCTGATGGAGGCATAATACTCCATAGTGTATATGGACCACATCTTCCTTATCCATTCGTCTGTTGAAGGGCATCTTGGTTCTTTCCACAGATTGGCGATTGTGGCCATTGCTGCTATAAACATTGGGGTACAGATGGCCCTTCTTTTCACTACATCTGTATCTTTGGGGTAAATACCCAGTAG